>RBNI01001361.1:0-22846 GCA_003990745.1 Jimgerdemannia flammicorona | reverse complement strand
TTTTTTTAATGAACTCAATATTCCATAGATTTTTATTAGAAGGGAACCTAGACTATATAGGCCAAAACCCTCACCCACCACCCATCAAGCACTGCCCCCCCATTAACCTAAGTAAGCTATTGTCCAGCAGCTTGACCATACCAGGCGCAGTAGGGCCTATAGTGGCCTGCACCTCATTCTGTACACCATGCTCTCCCTACTACCAGAGGAAACCCAACCATATGCCAAAGACCAAAAGCATATGCCCGAGAACCCAACATATGTACAAGGCCACACCCGAGTCAAATAGAATAGTCCCTGCCACTTCAAAGAGAATAATAGGCAAAGAAAAACTCTCATCAAAGCACAACACAGTGGGTAGGGCCTGATTCTCCCAGTTGAGGTGAGTAAAGGACTTATATGTAAGGCAGGTAGAGACCTCCAATACCCCACTACTCAAGTTTGCGAGCCTCGATCATGTTGCCATATCAGCTTCTGGTTCCAGTTGAGTGTAGTCAAGATGTCTGAAATGGGTAACCTCGGGCCCCCCAACCCCTCCTGATGACCTGGGCCCAACCTGCCAAATCGCCAAAAGAAGCCAAGAGTGACACCTACCACCTAACCATACTGCACCAATCAAAAGGCCCCACCAAAGCAGTACCCACCCCAGCCCTGATGACTGCCCCCAGCCTGGTACTCTACTGGTTTACTATTATTGCCCTTCCTCCTATCTGTGACAGCCATCTCCCCTTCCATCCCAACAACACCTGAAAAGCAGTTACCTACACCAGAACTATGTTTGCTAGGAAGCTCACCAAAGCCAGAGAGCCCGACTATAGGTACTGAGGACCTGCAGATAACCTACACTGAGCACTTGATGCCCAAGGTTGGCCGACTTCCTATGTAGTCCGAGATATACCAAGACAGTACCTTATTGGTGACAGCAAAAGGAAGAAGGTGCCACACTAAAACAGATGCACTCCAGATATAGCCAAAGACACCAGAAACTGCAAAAAAGTGGAGAAGATACCAATTGGACACTAATAAAGGGGCAACTTATCACCATTACCTCTCTCCCACTGCTCTGTAATAGGTACAGCAAACCAACCTGAGGTAGAGGGGGTAATAATTGTAGAAAGTAGACTCAGAAGGTTATCTACCAAACCATTGTGACTGGTAAGGTAGCAGAGAAAGAGGCGATTAAATTGAATTATCTAACAAACTGAGTTACATATTTATCAAATCACATATTAAGAAATACTACTAATATTATTATATAGAAATTATATAAGGAATCCACTTATACTAATAGAGAGTATATAGAAATTATATACTTTTGGGAGATTACTACTACCTAAAGAGGAAATGCTATTAAATTGCTAGACTGCATGCTATACAAACTACCACTATATCTAAGAACTATTCTAATAAGAAAACTATATAAATTGACTATTATACAAATAGAAGAATTAGTCCAGATATCTATATTTGACTATTATACTACTAAATACTAAGGATACTAGAAACTATTAAACATTTTATTACTTTTTGACAAAGTAACTAAAGACTTAAGCCCAATTACATAGTATTCCCAATCTTATAATTTACCTTTATTGAACTAGTATATTATACTACTTATAAACTTATAGATATAAATACTACTAAGTTATCTAACTATCTGATAATTAATTCTACTATCTAATTAGTTATCTCAATATTATAACTATTTATATTAAATATATATTAAATTTTAAAAATACATAGCTTAGAAGAAACTACAGAATAAGTATAATTAGTATTCTATAAGTACTTAATATATAATCTAGAGATGATAAAAAATATAGATAATAAAAATAAACTATAGAATAATTATATAAGCAAATTAAGAGAGAAATTAAAAACTGAAGCCAAATCAGAAACTAGATTTAATTATATCTCAAATATCTTTACTATTACTAAAAATAGATATTAGGAGTATAAAAGTATATTCTTGAATTTTCTCAAATAAAGACAGAGTAAACTAAGTGATCTATAGATAATACTCTTATTATTTATCTTCTATATATATTCTAAATAAGAGAAATCGAGAGATAGATAGATAACTAATAGATTCTGAATCTTGGTCTGGAAACTTCTTCTTTTAATTCAGATTGATAGTTATTCTCAAGAGTTTTAGAATAGAATATTTCTTAATCTTTAGTATCTTAATTTAGAGAGAAAATCTCTTTTTTTAATACTAAAGATTTAGATACTTATTGGTTGGACTCCTAAATAATATAATAGCTGAAGTAATTAACTAAGTAGTAAATTACTCAAGTGACTTATAGTATGTCCTTCTATAATATATAATAGGATATTAAAGATCTTTATAATACTTATATATAAGATAGATTTAGTATCTTTAATTGTTATAATGACTTAGTTACTTTTAATATAGTTAACTACTTGAGCTTCAAGTCTATTATAGAATAATTAGAATTAAAGTAAGAAGAGTATTATTTATTTGATTGCAAATTTATATATTAATATTAATAATATATATTACTAATTATGTAGGATCATATAGATGATATATTTATATGATGAGTTGTAGATAATAATAAATTTCAATAAAGCCATTTATAGTCTTTTTTTAAAGAAGTGGGCAAAATCTAAAAAGATTATTTATTTAAGATAAGTAATAGCTCAAAATATATTATAGAGATAGTAACTGATCTTATAATTATATTAAAGGAGAAGATAGATTATAGTTACTTTGAGCTAGTATTCTATTATAGTAATTGATAAAGTAACTCAGATATTCTATATATATATAAAAGGTAAAGTACTTAGTAGTATTTAGATAATAGCAGACTATCTCAACAGTCTTATGAATATATACTTTTGGACTAAGAATAGAGGGGAAATAATAAGCTATTTGGTAAATAAAGATCATTGTAGATATATAATACTGAGTTAGATAGTTTTTATAGTTTTTATAAAATTTTAAATAATAGAAACATGATTACAGATAGTCTAAAATTTATTTATAAATACTAGAGTTTATAATATAGCTTAATGATTTGAGTAAGATATTTAGATAATATATATTATTTAATAGTTATATTACATTATTGCTCATGAAGACTATATTTAGTAGTCATAGATCTTGATATCTTTACTCTTTTTAGATTAAACCACATTGTTATATTATAATATATTTATAATAATATATATTTTTTTAAATAAAAATTACTAAGATATATTCTTATTTATAAAGTAAGAAATATATATTTATTATATATCTAATATTATACAATTTAATCTTATTTATATCTTTAATAAATAATACTATATATAGTATAAGCTAAGCTATTTATCTATATTTTATATATATTATAATCTTTATATCTTATAAAATTTTATTAGTATATAGTTATTAGTTATTTAGAAATATATTAGTTTATGGTTACTGATAGTTTTATATTATAAAATTAATACTTTTTCTTAAAATATAGCAATTGGCATGTTTGTTTATTTATAAACTTATATTACTAATATGATAATATCTTAAAGTTATAAAGATATAATATATAAAACCTATTATATATATATTTGAAGAAGCCTTGAATATAGATAGAAATAGTATAGTATAAATTCTTATATAAGTATATATTGTCTGTTATATCTAGTACTCCCAAACGAATTAATTCGAGTGATTCGAAGTGGCTTACAGGTGGTACAATTCGACGTGTCAATATCAATTAGTTTCCAAATTAGACTGTTGTATAATAGTGGATTCGTAAGTGACCGAACAGAAGAAGCAATTTATTCATAATACAAATCGTACGCTTTTAGGCGCTGTAAATGATGATGTAAAACGAATTGGCGTAAAGTCACGTGGATACATATCGACTTGTAATCCCGACATAGACAATCAATCATTTACATCAATTACTTGCAGTGGTATCATTGGAAAGCTATTACAGAGGCTATTTTAATGACACCAAGAATGTTATAATCAGATGACGTGTTGCTGAGTTATCAAGGAAAACTCCTTTTCCAAAATTGGTGAGTCAGACGTTTTCCTTGATAATTCAGCGACGCGTCATCCGATTTTAATGTTCTTGGTATCATTAGAAAGGCCTCTCTGTATTGATGTGAATGTTTGATTATCTAATTTGGATGAAACTGACACGTCATTGAGAAGGGTTATTTGGAGCACGTGACAATGTTTGAATGTGTCAACATTTATCATGACGTCATGTCTTCGATACGTTGACTGCTACGAAATCTGTATATCACGTGGGGTTGGTGCCACACTTCCGATCGGTTTTATTGAACTGAGCGGCCAATAATGGCAGTAGGCCTAACGGGAATAAGTTGACGTCAGCTGCCATTTATATGTTTGTGCGACGGACACAAATTGCCGTCATGCGTCTTCACGCATGGCTAATGCTAACTCAAGTTCCAAAGAACTCTCAAGTAACGACATTCAAAGGTGGCACTTTCAATGCTGGAAAATAAATTTCTACCGTACTTAATGATTAGACAGATGGACGTAAGGACTTGCCATCCACCATGGTCGGCCACTGCGACTAATTTTGACGGACTCGAGGCGCGAAACGACCAATTCGTAGGACTAGACGTTGTTTTTGAGAAACTACAGCATTTTCTAGACACAATAGGAAGAACAGTAGCTTTCAGGTAGCTCTCATCGACCTTGGCCGAATGGCGATGATGGCAATTCGGATGACAGTATGCTTCAGTCTTGTGAAACGTGGTTCCACAATACGAAGTAGCGGTGGCTTATGTGGACAACGGACAGGTTCATCCGCAACTCATATCCAAGCCTAGGTAACGGTGATATCATATTGACGACTCTCGCGATGTTGTTGCTCACCGATGATCAGTTTGGATGAATTCAACACCACCACCTCGACTTTCATCATTGATTCCGTTGTATGGCAGATCATTGATACATTCTATTTGCGTGAACAGGGGTTTTTTCTGCGCCTTGGGTGACTATTTAATCGATGGAAGAGTAGGTTGATTCCAGATTGTTTACACAAGTCCCTTTAAGTTGATCCAGTTCTAATTTGCTCTGTTCCGGCGCCCACAGTATCGCAACGAACGTACGGACAGACCGAAACAGCCAGATAAGGCTATTTACCTCTCGCAATCGACTAATCGAACGATGTGATATCTCGAGCGAGCTCTCCGTCTTTGCTGTCGCCGACCGTCCTTTATTTCACACGACAGGCTCTTTTTCGAAAGTGCCCAGCTAGCTCGGAGACTGCAAACGGTGCAGATCATCGAGATATAGCGATTGCTCTGAGCATATTTTCATATCTCTACACAAGCTCGAGGATGCGATGTCACATGGCAAACGGACACTGGAGATCCGCGAGAAAGTACTCAGTCCAAGTCACAATGACACCATAACATTATTACAGTTTGGAGAGGGACATGCGACACAGTTGTACTTGGAAACCGCCAAAGCCGGCGATCGTATAGCTTAAAAAGAATTAGCCGGTCGTTACGAAGTCGGAATTAGAGGTATATGTTCAATATATTTTTTTATCCTGTGTTTAGCATTTCTAAGACATTCTACAGATATTTGATAGTGATTATTCAATATGAGGGCTCTGAACATGCCGGGCTCCCAGAAGCACAGAAACTGCTTCAATTATATGGCGATAGCAGGGATAACATCACGCCCTTCCACCATTCAGTTCTCTGAAACGACTTAGAAGCTAACAAAATCGTGCCACATATTATAAGCTATTGGCGGATGTGGGGAATAAAATGACCGGAAGCCACCGCATTGGGCCGCAGAATGCGGGTATGTCGAGGTCATGAGATTACTCTTGGAAGACTTCAAAGCGGACTCGAACACATAGGATAATGGTGTTCAAACGCCACTTCTTTGAGCCGAGGAAAACGAGCATATCGAGGCGAAGGTACTCGCAGAGTTTGATGCAGGTATGAATGCCAAAAACAATGATGGCCGGACAAGGCTCGAGGGAGAGGGAATACCAAAATGGTAAGTTTGCTTCCAAGCAATCTCAGCACAGACGTGAATGCCAAGAACGATGACGATTGGACGCCGTTTCATGGCGCTGTAACGTATGGGCATATTGATGTGGTAGAGTTACTTACCGCAGACGTGAACGCCGAGACCAAGAACGATCGGACAACGTTTCACGAGGCCGCAAAATATGTACATGTTGAAATGGTAAAGGCACTTTGTTTGGCGCAGGTTTGAAACCCAAAACGAAATTGGATAAACACCACTTTTGCTGGGAGCGTGAAGTTGCTCGTGGGATTGCTGCAGGCGGAAGCAAACGCCAAGACAAAGAATAGCCAGACTATGTGGCACGAGACGGCCATGTCGAGTCAGGTTCGGTGTTCGGTGTTGACGCGGTGAGCATCACTGGGTAACGGGCAATGGTCCAAAACGGACATGTCACACGAACCCTCCCGGTCCACTGGTCTCCACTTCAAGAATTGATTATTCCGCCCTTTTGGAAAAACAACCGAACTGGGTTTGTGGTGGAAGATGGACGGCGTCACGCACACCGTGACGTTGGTTCCGTCAGTCCGAGCGCGGGGTTTCGGATATGACTGGTTTGAGATATGCATGTATATCCGTGTACAGCATGGCAGTACAACGCCTCAATGCATCAGGCTGGTAGGCTCTTTTTTTTTGAATCATTGCACTCTATTAACTTGCCCTTATCCTGTGCCCCTTCTTGTTACGTTGCCATTGTGTAAGCAACTGTTTCTAATTAATAAAATTACATCACCGCCAGTGTTTATAAGATTTCGTAATCAGCAATCTGAGGACCCGTGATGCACGCGATAACCAGTTTCTACAGAGGCTTCTGGTGGAATGATGAGTGACCACACTCGACCATTAAACTTCAAAGTTAACACCGTACTACAGGCGTTTCAACCCAATAAATGGATATACATGGCATGGATGACGTTGTTGAAAGAAATGGGGATTTTATCAAACCACGAAAGTCTATTGAAAGTCATGACAGTTCGCCCTCGATTATAACAATATCAGATACTCAAGCCATTTTTTGGTATTGGGATTCGATGCGTATCTATTGGTAGCTTGTCAATAAAGGTAAAGCAGCTCGATTGCCCTAGCCCAAGCAAGGCCCAGGAAATCCTTGATAGCCATGGCGGTGAGGACCTCCGGTGAAACCAGGGGACTGGGCTAGCGAATGGTGAGAGTTACAATTACGTAGATTATCAGCGCTCCTGACCAAACGAGTGCAGAATCCAGACTGCTTTTGTGGAAATGAGCGAAGATGACAGTATTAACCTGCTAGGTAGCCGAGAACAATTTACGCCGGCACATTTTTCATGATCGCTGTCAGTCTTGAGCTCTCTTGATTATGGACAGCGCCCATACCAAATATTTGACCTAAAATATCTGGAATGACCCCCAAGCCACTGAGAGTGTTTTGTTGGGGGAATCACTGCTCCAAAATTCCCTATCACATGAAGTTGTTGATGACCTCGGAGAATATGCACGCCGCTGCTTTAGGTGAATGCGGACTGACTAGGACACTACGCTCAAAGCCCAAAGGCCCGATTTTGCTTGTGTTCATCTTTATTTGGTAAATTATTGCTTAAAATTCAGGAATGAAAAAACACGAGGAGATTATCAGCTATGCAGTTCTTCATAAGGGTTATAGTAGATTCCGATAGGCACAGAGATGAAAAACGAGTAAAGAGATGAAATGTCACGGGTACAACCAGAGGAATCCAAATAACAAAAAATGGAAAATAAGTTCCCCTAATCGTGCAATTGCAGGAATACAAAGAGAGAAGGTAGATTCAGAAGTACGAGGTCACCGATCCACACTGGGTCGTGGATTGTTTTCTTTTTTTTTTTTTCCTGGCTTGGAAAAAATGTATCCTGGAGAGTAATTGCTATATGAAGAGGTGCACATAGATCTATGTGTTTGGAAAAATGTATCCTGCAGAATAATTACTATATGAAGAGGTGTACATAGATCTATGTATTTGGAAAAATGTATCCTGCAGGATAGTTGCTATATGAAGGAGTGTACATAGATTTATATATTTGGAAAAATATATCCTGCAGGAGAGTTGCTATGTGAAGAGGTGTACATAGATCTATATGTTTGAAAAAATATATTCTATAGGAGAGTTACTATATGAAGAGGTGTATATAGATCCAATACATTGAGTCAAGGGTGATTTCTGATGTGACGTCTAATTTTAAGTTAAAAAGTGACGGATTTTTTTTTTTGCAATTGAAGAAAAGTTCCTCTATTAACTTGTTTATTTATAACATTGCTCACCAATTCTTTCAATAAAATTTATAGACAACTAAATAATAATATACTCTGACAATATCAAGTTTATATTATATTATATTGATATACATTATTCTTATAATAATCTTATTTAAATGAGAGTTTAATCAAAATTTTAAATGAATTATATACTAATAAAAAGATATTATTTATAAATTACTACGTCGATTTTTTTAAAAGAGAATATAAATGAAAATAAATTTATTATTTAATTTATAATATTACTTGTTTTCATAATAAAAATGATGCATTGATTATTAACTGCTCTCTTTGATTATATTTGATTATAAAATTTATTAAAAATTATTATAATATAATAACATTTAAAGAAAAATATCAGGGAGAATTAGAAATTTACCAAAATTGTGATTTGATTGTTCGAGAAGTACGGAGTTGCGGTATTTGCTAGATATGTTCAGGCATGACACCCATGAACAGATTTTCTAGATTTTCTGGAATGTCCGCATGCCTTAGTAGCCTGCGAAATATACTTAACTGCAACATAAAATAAGGGATTTGAAGCAGGGGGCTGTGCTGATGTAATAATATTGAAAACAACTACGATTTCTGAAGGTAGATTCCCATTAACCGCTGTCCTGAAAATGAGATAGAGCCCAGATCACGACCTCTAACTCAATGGCGAACATTGTAAGACTATCGCGATATGAGCTCTTTTCCCTTTATCACATGTATTATGGGGAGAGAAATCCACATCCGAGAGAGGGACTCGTGTTCCGTACCTCTTCATTCACCAGTTTGGCCTCTCCCACCTCGCTGGGATACAAGTATTATATAACAAAACAAAGAGGAACGCGGTGGGGCCTTCCGGGTGTTCATTGAGGAGGATATAGGATATCAAAAAAAATCTGGCGACACAGTTAGGCGCCACCGCGAACAGGTCTATTCGTCTGTTTGTCAGCAGGAGATGTAAAAGTGTCTAAAACCTTCGCACTTTCCTGTTCATTGAATCCTCCGAAGTGGCATTCTCCACCGACTTACTTCCCCAATTTTGACAAAATTTCCTTCTATAACAACTGATAAAGGAGAAGAATCTTTGAAGGAAAGCGTGTACAACTGACCATTTGCGCGCAAATGGGGAAAAAAAATAGCTTTACTTTGGTGGATCGACAGATCGCTCGGCATTGCCACAGTAAAGAAATTTGGCAACTCATCCTCCCATACGCGCCTACAGCACGAGCTTATGCCGTTTATCGTTCCAAGCTGGTAATTACGTATTGTCAAATTAATATTGAAGTTGCAAAATAGGCCTCATCCAAAGCGATCCCTCGCCGCACGTATGGGCATGGGGGGGCTATGCCGATCATTTCTAAATTAAGCCGGGTCCCATGTCCGTTTACCGACGACACGGATTTAATCCCATTTTCCGGGTTGTTTCTTACCCTGGTCAGAGTACCTAATATAAGAGTATACGAAGTCGGGGGACGTTCCATCAGAGTCACTGCTCGAGCGCCATCCACATGCTTGAACGCAGCTCCGAAGCTTCTAACTTCGTGTGCAACGCAGTCACATTTTGGGTTACGATAGGTTTATGCGTTGCTTCGACCGCCCACCAAATTTTAAATCTATGGATGGCAAGTATATATTTCATCACCTTGAACATTTTCCTAATGTCATCCAGCTCATTCCATTTTACCTATCATTCAACATAATCAGGTCATAGTTCATTTCCGGGGCCGACGACGTGGCGCTTTCTTTTATACCTTCCTCTTCTCCGGCGTGATCTGCTGCCTCTTCCTGTCGCTGCACGCCTGTTCGGCTTCAATTGTTTACGCTGCCAACGTCCCAATGGGTATCGTCAACATGTTGACACCCGAGGATTTGCTCTTGCGCCCGGATCTCGTCATCGTAGACTTTATCTGCAATAAGGTGCTCGGTGCCATCATTAAGGTTGGGCTTGCGCTCTACTCCCTGCTCTACATCTGGTGCGTTCAAAACCGGTTCCAGACTGTCCGCGGTTTACAGCGCCCGGATAGCATCGCCTACGCCATGTATGGGTTCACTTTCATCGTGTGGGCGGTCACGCAGCTGCCTATTATGGTGTTCAATCGAAGCGATCACGGAACATGTCGGCGCATGACCAACATCTGGACGGTTTACATGCTCTTCGTTGACATCGTTCTGTCAATCATCAGCATTTTAAAAATCAGAAAAACATATATCGATGTTTTAAGAACCACTAACTCCGACCCTCAGCAAGAGGGTGATTTACTAGCTAAGCTCGACGTGACCGTACGTCGATACCTGATAATTCTCATTGTATTCGTGTTTGCCGGGTTCGCTTTCTGCGTAAGCAACATCAGCCTATCAATGGCGTGGACGAATGAAGTCGTTGTAAGCACCCACCTACAATTCTCTCTTCTGGTTTTTATTGTTACGTCGTGGGTTATTCCCTGAAGCCTAACCATATCTCTCACTCTTTGTTTCTCTTTCCAATCTTCCAACACGATCAGATCTTATACCAGGTCTATATTTCGATGGTCCCCTTCTTCTTCACCGGCACTATAATATGGATGCAGACCGTGAGAAGCATCTTTGCTGTCTCGATAAACAGGTCGCTCGGCTTGGCGCCTCTCGGGAGCTTGCGGCCCGGGAAGACGGAATCCGAAGATAAAATTGTTATATCGACGAGATCCGAAAATAAAATAGCTATATCAATGGTATCCGAAGATAAAATAGTTATATCGGCGTGCAGCGATTGAGGTCACCAAGGATCCGATCAAAAGTTCTTTTGTTTATGTGCAACTGGGTATGCCCCTCGCGGCGTACGGTGGGCGGGATCAGACCTGTTTGCTATTGAATGGGTTGGGTGGAAATGATATTTTATGTGTATTTTTAACCACATATATATGCTTAGTGAAAATAAATTATTTATATACAGATTATGCAAATAGGCTGTAAAATATATGTTCAAACATAATGCTGGTCTTTGACAAAGTAATGTCAAGCGTGTGAGTGAAGGAATGAGGCGACCTAAAAAGGTAGTACCAACCTTACTAGATTACTGCAGTGGCTCGAACACAAAACCTACCCACGAAAGATCTGCCCAATCGTGTGGTTGGTATCCACACACAATACAGTATTCCAAACTTGTGTGCTGATACCGAACGCTGTGTAGCATTAACTCAAAAAAGCAAAGTGAAATTGACAGCAGGAGATCAACAATGTTATCTGTAGGGGAAAGCA
Source organism: Jimgerdemannia flammicorona (assembly GCA_003990745.1). Classification (NCBI taxonomy): domain Eukaryota; kingdom Fungi; phylum Mucoromycota; class Endogonomycetes; order Endogonales; family Endogonaceae; genus Jimgerdemannia; species Jimgerdemannia flammicorona. Next base: position 11,321 of record RBNI01001361.1, on the reverse strand, counting down.
ATTTGATTGAGATTGTTGCCAGTACTGCTGAAGCAAGTTGATTGGTATTTTTTTTATTTTATTTTATATTTTATAAGAAACTGTATTATATAACATAATTACTATTATTGAATTATTGGCTATTATAAAAAGAAAAAGAAAAAAAAAAAAAAAAAAAAAAAAAAAAAAATAGAGTTTTATTACTTAATATAAGATATTATATAATTAACTATTAAAGGTAATAATAATAATAATATATTTATTTTTTATAAGTTGAATTTGATAAAAAAATATATATATTATAATTTTAAAAGTAATTTTTTAAAAATAAAATAAAATTAAATCATTGATTATAATATTTATTTAGTTCTTTTAAAAGATAACCTAATTAAAATCTTTATTCAATAGATATTAATATTATAAATATCACTTTACTATTTGTAATAGATTTACTAAATTATTAAAAAATTATAAAAAAAGAGAGATTATTTTTATTAATACTCAAGTTATATATTTATATATTATTATAATAAAATTATATACTGATAGAATTAATATATTATAAATAATTAAGATAATTATCAGTTTTAAGTTTTGAGTTCTTGTGAGAAAGTACTACGTTCTAATTACCTATTGTGGTAATATAGTCTAAGTATCACTTTTGAGTTCTTATACTGATGGTAGAGATACCATATTTGTATCCCAAGTTAATCAGACTTGAAATTATTAATAAGTTAAATCTGAGAGTTCTTTAATAAGGATACTGCTTTATTTTTATAGTCAGAGAAAATAGAGCTGAGGTTATAATATACTTAGTATAGAGAGTATTATACAAAGTTGAAGCTATAACTAAATATAGTATATTGGATATATCTATATATAGTTATGTTATATTTGGTATCCATAACTGCTAGTTGGAAATTCTATAAGAATTTCTGTAGGAATTTCTAATAGCTTATAGGTATGTAACAATTCATTATATCTTTCTCTTCTTTGTCTAAACCTACTCATTAGATTTAGCACTAAACTCTAGATATTTATCAACTGAAGAGCAGTATACTAGACTACTTGAAAGATGATATCATTCTATTATTCATTACTCAAATTAATAATGTTCTCAGAAAATACTTTATAAAGATAGTTGAGAACTTGAGATCAGATATAGAAAAGGACATAAATTCTCTTGACAATAATATAGATATGATTGTTAATAAAAAGACAAACTTATTGCTAAATACTACTGAGAGTGGCTTATTGACAGATAAGCTAATTGTATAGTACTCTTTAATTCTTATTAGTAGCAAAAGGCTTGAGAATATTAGATTCTTCTAAGATATTGTTAGGCTTTATTTGGATCTAGATTTCTAGATATTTATATATTGATTGATAATAGTTCAGTAAAATTCCATTAGTATTTAATAGCTATAAGGACAGCAGTAGTGATCTTATTCTTAGTTTGTTCTCAGTATCTTTGCTGGATACTTATGTTGTAGTAAGTTATCTATATAGTATTATTCAGATTATTTATACTTCTCTTTATCAGAGATATTTAGAGATATAACTATCTTTTAGAAATTTTATCAAAATTTCTATTATACTAGATATCTATATTAGATTACTACTTCTTCTATATTTGGCAAAAGAGTATCTTCTTTTTTTCAAATAATATCATACTCAGAGTATCATTTCTCTTTCATGAGATAGTACTAGATAGACTTGATAGCTTGTCCAAATTAGTAGTTCTTATGATTTAAATTATAATTAACTTTATATTCTAGTTCTTGATTAATAATAATTAGACCTGAGGATAGTACTATTCTTTTTTTAAAGATATTTTCAATATATAGCTAAAGTTGAAATATGTGAAATACTGGGTAGATTTCTCCTAAAGTTGCTAAGAGATCCAACTTATATATAATAGAACTATATTTCTCAAGAATTTTGAATGGTCTGATGTAGTTGGGTCTAAGTTTTTTCTTTAGTTCTATATTATCTAGAGTTAGATATCAGATACTGAGTAATACACATTCATCTTTTTCATAAGTTACTTCTCTTCTGTTTTTATCAATATATACTACTTATATTCTTTATACTTCTATAAGAGTATTACATACTTACTAAATATTATCTTATATAGTATCCATGATTTCTTATATAGCTAATATTATAACTAGTGCTCTCAATAAATCGAACCAAAGATCCAATTGAATTTGATTCAAATTGAATCAAAGGCTAATTCAAATCAAATCAAAGGCTAATTCAATTTGAGGTCCAATTTGAACTCTATTTTTCAAAATATAATAACTTGACAAATATATATCCAAATTCAATGATCTTTAGCTTGTTAGATTCCTCTTATATAGGGAAATCTAACAAGCTAAAGATCATTGAATTTAGATAAGTATTTGTCAAGTTATTATATTTCAAAAAATAGGATTCTAATTGGACCCTTAATTTAATTTGAATTCAATTCAATTTAAACTTGATTCCAATTAAAAAATCCCCAATTCAATTCAATTAAATTCAAATTGATTTGATTCATTTGAGAGCACTAATTATAGCTCATATAACAGTTATAGAGATCTGAGAATATTGTCTATAATTTAGATAGAATGAGGTTATTTTAGTTCTTATATATACTTATGCTATTATTGTATATAAATTTAGCTAAGATTAGTTTTTCATTCTAATTATTCTACTTATAGCTACAGTAGATACTAAGTATCTGCTTCAGAGTTTAGATAGTTCTTTCTGTTTAATTATCTGTTTATAGGTAATATATAATGAATATTTTAAGTTATACTCCTAGATCTTTTAAGAGTATTTATTTGTAAATTTTGCATCTCTATCAGAGACAATTGCTGATAATAATCTATGAAAGTGGAATATATTATCAATAAATATTTGTGCTATTTCTGAAGCTGTTATAGTAATAGTTGTTATAAAAAAATAAGTCTACTTGCTGAGATAATCAATGAAGATAATAATTATATCTCTTTTCTTCTTGGTTTTTAGCAACTGAATAATAAAGTTCATTCCAATATAGTCTCAGTTTTGGGTAGATATTAGTAGTGATTATAATATTTTAGCTAAAGCTTAATTACTAAACTTATATCTCTAATAGATATTATAAGATATAATATAGGTCTTAATGTTAGCAGTCATCTTTAGTGCTCTCAAATAAATCAAATCAATTTGAATTAAATTAAATTGAGAGTCATTTGAATTGAATCAAATTGGGGATTTTTTAATTCAAATCAAGTTTGAATCAAATTAAATTTGAATTGAATTGAGTGTCCAATTTTAATTCTATTTTTTGAAATGTAATAACTTGACAAAAACATGTCCAAATTTAATGATCTTTAGCTTGTTAAATTCCTCCTATATAGAGAAATCTAACAAGCTAAAGATTATTAAATTTAGATATGTTTTCAATAAGTTATTATATTTCAAAAAATAGAGTTCAAATTGAATCTTAAATTGAATTGGACCTTTGATTTGATTTAAATTGAATTGAATTGAATCTTTGATTCAATTCATTGAGACTAGTCATCTTAGACCAGTAGAAGTCTTGGGCAATATATTGATATATCTGGTTAAATTTCATATAACTAATTATAGATATATTATATAGTTCTTATAGAATTTGCAAGTAAATAGAGATGTCAGGAATCAAAATTCTTATATTATCAAGGTATATGTATTCATTTTGGATAGAAACATTCTTGTATACCTTCTTTATAATATTACTTCCTTCTTTAAGAATTTTTTTGACAATTTTTTATATATTAGCATTGTTTGGATTATAAGTCGTTATGTATTTACGTGACTTTATGCCAATTCGTTTATATCATTTGTATGTTATTTATTCACAGTGCCTAAAAGCGCATTACTTTGTATTATGAATAAATTGCTTCTTCTGTTCATCACAATAAGCATCCTTGGTATACTCCTTCTTGTCTTTCTTAAACAGATTAGTAACAATATCACTGATTGCTGTGAGGTCATCCTTCTGAGTACTTTGGGAGAATACATCAGCTACTTTATTTTTAGTACTAGAAATGTGCTTGATTTTAACATCAAAGGGTATAAAAATCTATATTTATTGTATTTGTCTTTCTGTAAGAATTGACTATATCTAAATATATATATTAAAGGGCTTGATGGTCTGTTCATAAGGTGAATTTCTTGCTGAGGAGAAAATATCTCCATATCTGTAGAGATTGGATGATAGTAAGGAGTTCTTTGTCTTATATTATATAGTTCTTCTCATACTTATTAAATTGAGTTAGAATAGTTTTGATGATAATATTTGAAATATCAGTAGTAACTACAAAGAGTCCTATAGAGTCTGGGCTGATCAAGATTGGTGTGTCAGTCAGCATTCTCTTGAGAGTATTTATAACTATAGTATATTCTTCAGTTTATTTTTTTTTTGATATTAGTTCCTTTCTTATAAAGACTTGTGAGCAGAGATACAATTATAGAGAATCCTTGAATAAATTTTCTATAATATTCAGCTAATCTATTGAATCCTTATAGAGACTTAAGAGTTTTCAGTATTGGCTAATTGTAGATTTCTTCAGTTTTCTTTAGGTCAATAGTAATACTATTTACTAAAATGATATATCCAAAGTATTTGATTTTTTTCTTAAAAAAATGATATTTTATCTTTCTTACTAAGAGTTTATTTTTATAGAGTATATCCAAAACTATCTATAGATATTATCAGTAGATAGTATTACTTATACTGTATACTAGGATATCATCTAGATATACTAGAATAAATACTTCAAAGTATTTCTGAAATATGTCATTTATCAATATCTAAAAGATTGCTAGTATATTGGTGAGGCTAAATAGTATCATACAGAATTTGTAATATCTAAATCTTATTTAAAAAACTATCTTTGAGATATCTTCTTTCTTGATATAAATTTTATAATATTCAGATACAAGATTAATAAGTGAAAAGGTCTCAGTATTATATACTTAGTCAAGTAGTTTATTAATTTATAAAAGTATATATTAGTTCTTAATAAATATCTATATATGAAGACTGCTATCCTTTTTATAGATAAAAAAGATTAGTATACTATATAGTAATTTCAATAGGCATACATATGAGGCCTTTGTTTGATAGATCTGCTAGCTATTTCTTGAGAGTTTCCAGCTCAGGCTAAGCTAGTTAGTAAATTCTACAATAAGGAAAATCTAATTCTGAAGTGGTTTTAATGCTATATTCTACTGCTTAGATGAGTTGTAGTTCTTGAGATTCTTGAGTAATTCTTGAAGGTTGTTTTTCTCATCATCTTTATCCTTCAATAGCTCAGAGAGATTATTATTATTTTTATTATCATCAACTGATACTTTTTTTTTTTTTCCCTTAGACTTTACCATTTATTATCAGTCTATCAAATATAAATACAGTACCCCAGCCCACTATTCAATCCCCCTAAGGGGGTCTCCCCCTACACTCTCATGCTTGAAGACTACCTTACTCTCTATTACTATAATCCTCCTCCCACTCTACCTACAAATCTTCTCTACTAAGTATCACTGATGACCTCCCTACAGATCCCATCTCAGTCACCAATCTATCAGGACATCAACCATCAACCCTTCCCATCTTGCCAGCCATTCCCTCAAACTCAGTTGCCTCCTCTCCTCAAAAACAAACAACCAGTATCTAGCCAGCCCCATCCATATAGCTAAAATCCATCTAACTATGAGCTACTCATTATCAATCTCCTCTACCAATCTATCTCTCAAATCTCCCCATCTATCTTGCTCATCAACCCCCCCTCCTCACTACTCCCAGTTGAGTCCTAACTGTTAACTAAAAGTCTCTAAGTATCTCATACTCCCTAAGCTAATGTTCTGGTATCTATACAAATTCCCCTTCCTGTCCTACATTATAATACTCCTTATACTCAAATTGTCCCCCCTCTATAAGGTGGCCTGAGCAAAAGTTGAGCATGACATTCCTTCTCAGTAAACACCACCATACTACCCAGAACTTAGGTGGCAGCCAATACTACATCTCTACACTTCAGGTCCAGATTCCATTTCAGTCTCACTCCCCCCCAATACCCACTGTCTGCCAGCCACTAGACCATATATCCTGTTCTAACCCCCTCTGGTACTCCACTCTATCACCAATATCGAAGTCAATCAGTGGAGTACTCCTTAACAACAAATGATCCCATCTCTATATTATCAGATCCCATAATATCTCTCTCTCAACCCCCTGCCAGTAAAGACTAATATGGTGCACTCTATCTACTGGTACTTCTTTGATAATATACATATATATAGATATATTACTCTGATTTTCAGATTAACTTTTTTATTTAGATAGTAGAAATAATATTACACTTGGATTTTACTTTCTTCTTAGTCTGTTCTAGCTATAACTTGATATTTTTCAAATAGATTATATTGATTTGTCAGTTAATGTGGAAATTCTTCTATATAAGTTAGAATTTTTTAAGAATAAGATTATGTCCTAGGAGAGAAGATTTGCTTCATGGTATAGTCTCTTAGTTGTAAGAGTATATTCTTGTAGATTTTGAAGAGTTTCTAAGTTATTCTATTTTCAAATATAGTAATATTTCTTTCTAGATTTCTTTGTATCTTGAGGTTGAATTTTTCAACAGGTTTCTTATTAAGATAGTACTTATTTGCTCTACTGTTGATGAGGACTTCAATAGGGTTTTCTTTAATTTCCTTCTATAGATAGATATAATATTCAGGATTACTTTCTTACCAGGTGGTAATTGTTTCTAGAGTAACTTCTTCTTTCTAATCTTATACTTCTATATCTTTATCATTAATGTTCTTGATTTTCTCATCTCATTGTTTGGGAATAGTTAGCTTATACTTCTTAGATTTGAGGATATATATAGTATATTTCCCTATATACTTAAAGTAGTATATCTTAAATCTATAAGGGTATTATTCTACTGAGATATATTCATCAGTAATATACTGATATCATTTCTGGACCTTATTTTGAGGTTCTTCAATATGGACAATCTTCTGTATATTGACCTTCTCTTTAGCTTTAACAGAGTGTTTTTTTATTGATCTGAAAGATTTTTCTTCTCTATTAGAGAGTGATAACTCATTTGTTTCTTTTACTTCAAGGTTATTATATACTACTTCAACAATAACCTGAGTGATTCATTTTCTATATATAATTTCAACTGGCTTCTATCTAGTATTGTATAGTAGGACCTTGATTTCTCCTTTGAATTCTTGGTCTATAACTTCTTCAGCTATATAGAGTCTTTCTTCTTTAGCCAGACTACTTCTTTCTATAAGATAGATGTAGGTTTCTTTGAAAACTTCTATATCAATACCTATGCTAATGGTTTCTTGTTTGCTAGATTTGATAATTACTTCTATACTTAAGTAGAGGTTATAACTAGTATTAGATTTATGTATTTTGTCTAGAATTTTTATAATAATGTGAAATCTCTTGACCTTGATCTTCTCAGAGATTTCTTTGAGATTATCTTCTATTATAGTAATAGTGTGTAATGAGAATAATTCTTTATTTATATTATCTTTCTTATCAGAGTAGTTACAGGACATATGTTCAGTCTTCTTATAGTAAAAACATACTCTTTTCTTCTTGAGTTTTTTTGACTCTTTATTAGACAGTCTCTTATATTCTCTTTATAATTTCTGAAAATTACTCTAGGATCTATATCTCTTTTTAACTTGTCATCACTTATCTCTTTTGTTGTTGTTTCTGTTATCTCTTGATCTTTAGGCTACTAAGATAGTATATACTTTGATAACAACTTATCCTAGGCACTATTACTCATATAGACAATTATAGGCTCATCTCTGTTTATAGATTATTTCTAATAATTATTCAAAGATAGTATCAAAGAAGTATGATACACTGGTTCTATTTATGATTTATTCTTATCAGTCATATTCTACTCTTATAGTAGTTAAGAGAAGTTCTAATTTTATAAATATTATGAAAAATAATTCAGTTCTAAGTATATTTATTAGAGATTTACAAATTCTAGTGTATGTTTACAATAGTATATCATAAACTCAAATATATTTTACAGATAGAAATATGTATATATGTATGAATTTAAACATTTGCTATAGACATAAACTCTTTAATATAAGTATGAACTAATATTCTATAGATACAAATGCTTTAAATATAAGTATGAACTTACATTCTATAAATATGAACAGTCTGTAAACAATAGGTGAATACAAGGTTGAATTTCTAAAAAAAACCATTTTATTTCTTTTTTTATTTACAAACTCTCCTGTAAACATTTCTCTCTACAGATACTTCTCTTCTACAAATACTTTCTTCTTCTGTAAACAGTTTCTCCTACTATGTATTCTGTTCTATATTCTACTTATCTCTCTCTTAGATCAGATCATTCTTGTTCAATGAAAGAAGAATATCAGAGATATTAATTATCTTATTGTCTTCATCTGAGTCAATATCTTTACACTGTTTTTTCAATCTTAAGTAGATTAACATAGTTATAAATCTTGTTAATTATCCTAAGCAATTTTATATATATTTTCTTATGCTCTCTTTTGTTGAAAGTTCTTGATAAAGTAAAAGATCAGATACTATAATCTAGCTGTAATTATATAAAGGGATAAGTATACCAAATAAGTATATATCAGTATATACTGATAAATATAAATCTATAAACTTGAAAATATACTCACAAATATATAAATAATAATAACTATATGATGGTTAATATATTGTGACGGTCAATCCAAATTAGTAATATGAATCAGGGGAATTAGACATTTGATCGCGGTACCTGAATCTGATTCCCAGTATAGTATAGCCTTATAGTTAACCAAGTCTCCGATTTAGACAATGTCGAAATATTTTGACACTTGCGAAATCGATGACCCGATATAGTATAGCATTTAGACAATGGTGAAAAGTCTCGACACTTACTAAATGACTCATAACTTAGCCACGTAACTCCATAGCCATCACATAGTTAGCAAACTTGTATAAATAACCCAGTATCTTAGAGTGAATAAACCTCAGATCGAAATAGTTCAAAGCAAAGAGAAAGCAAAGGAACTAGTAAGCCTGCAGGCAGATACACTTCGAACTCACCCACCCCTGCATACCGAGGACTCCGAGGAGTCAAAGAAGATCAAGAATTCAAGATACAGAAATCCGACATACTTACAAGGTTAAGCATCTGCTATGTTACAACTTGGTGCCCATTGGCTGGTGATTCAAGACGAATCCCTCACTTTCAAGCTGAACAATGAACAACCGCTACCACAAGAACTCATACAACACAATCAGACAAAATGGACATGAGACCACCTGTATTCCACGGATATACTTCGGATGAGTCAATCGTCACCTTCATAGATGATTTCGAGCAGTACGCTGCTGTTAGGACCTTAACCACAGGACAGCAAGTAGCCCTCATGCCCTACAGCCTACGAGGACCTGCAAGAGCAGCATTCACAGCTGCAACCCATGCAGGAAATGATGCCGATACTATACTGATAGCATAGAAGACCTGGCTCCGGAATACCTATTACACAGATGAGATCAAGCAAGCGCTGAAGGACCAGCTCAATACAACATGTCAAGGAATGAGCGAGGATCCAAACACATTCTTCACAAGAATCCGATATCAGATAATCCTCGCGGATTATGCTGATGCCATCCGAGACCAAGTAGCTGAAGCAACCTTCATGAAAGGAGTTCACCCAGAGATAGCCTTGGCCATTCGCTCATCACCAGTAGTCCTGGATCTGGCACAAAAGGTCACCTATGCTCAGCGATATTGGATAGCCAGACATCCACAAGATCACACAATGGAAAGAGTTACTGGCATTAGAATCGAAGCACCCAAGCCAACCAGTGTGATCCCTACCACTATGATCAATCGAAACACACCTCAGCCAAGAGCTACAGAACAACAAAGAAACAGTGATCCTATGGAAGAACTTGCTAAGCAGTTTGCCAAAATGACTGCTCACCTAGAAGATGTGGTAAAGGAAATCAGAGGAAGAGATCGCCGCCCAATTCAGAAGTTCGCCGCCACCTCAGACAAGAAGAAAGGTATCTGCTACAGCTGTGGAGAAGAAGGCCACTACTCATATGAATGTATGAGTAAAACCAAGTGCAAGGCCCAGCCAAGCAATACTACTACTAGAAATAAGGAGCAAGCCAACATCATCACCTTCAAGGAGATCAGAGACTCAGATGAGGAATGGGAGGCCTATCCTGCTCAGACCACGAAGAAGGATGTTCGCAAGGAACCCTACAAGAGACCGCCAGGAAGACCCAAGAAGAACCCAGTGGAAAAGCAGATGGAAACAACCACAGAAAGCCAAGCTGAAGAAATGGATCAAGACATAGAGCTCGAGCAAGCAGTCCAAGATATCATCTGAGGAACCACTCCAGCAAGTGAAGGAGAAAAGGAGAAGAAGCTTCGCAAGACCAAGACTTTCAAGTATGATATCTTCAAGGATCTCAGCCAACAAAAAGTCAACACTACCTTTGGCCAGCTGGCAGAAATCCCCACATTCAGGCAGCAAATGAGATTTGGACTGGCAGAAACCACCAAGGAGCAAGGTTGGAAGATAACCGAGGCCAATAATGTTCAAGAAGACTCCGGAGAGGAAAGTGAGGACAACCGCAAGACTTCTGCTTATGCAATCTGCCAAATCGAAGATAGAATCTTTGAAGCCATCATAGATACAGGAGCAGGAGGATGTCTCCTCAGCAAGAAGGCAGTAGACCGCCTAGGATGGGAGATCGAAGAAGCAACCAAGCTGGTATTCGTCACAGCAGATGGCACAAGAGCCACCCCTCTGGGAAAGATCTGAGATGTTCTCATCAAGTTCGGAGGAGCAACCATCCCGGTTGATGTGATTGTAACCAATGCAACCAACTATGACATCCTCATTGGCAACCAGTGGCTTCACAAAGCCAGAGCAATAATCGATCTGAATGTACAGAAGATGCAGATCGTCTACCGAGGACAAAAGATGCGAATCCCTATCAATGTTAACAAAGGAGTGCTCCCCGAGATGGAGGAAGAAAAAGGTGAGCAAGAGGAAGCCTACATAGTAACCACGCAGAAAAAGAAGAAAGTTGGATGGATGAGTGAGGAGGAATGGTGCAAGAAGATTGCAGAAGGATATGCACCACAAGGAGTCTGTCCCCATGGAATCAAGATGTACTGTATGGAGCATGTCAATGATTGCTACCAATGCACTGGTAGAATCAAGAAGATCCACTATGAAAGGAAACAGAAGGTTCTCGAAGAACAGGCCAGAAGAAAAAAGGA
>RBNI01001360.1:0-22854 GCA_003990745.1 Jimgerdemannia flammicorona | reverse complement strand
CTGTTTACATATCTCTTCTACCAGATGGCAGCGATGCCCACCTTGCAGCCTCTATCCCACCCACCACCCCATTAGCAAATCCACTACTAACTCCTCCCATCGCAATAGTTTGTCCAGTATCCCTATCTGCCGTCCCTCCTTAAAAACATAGAGCCAATGTCCAGCCAATCCCACCCATACCGCTATAACCCACCCTACAGTAAGCCACCTATTGCCGACACCCCCCACAATTCGTGACGCCAAATCGTCCCAGCGACCCCTCTCGCCATCTGGCCTCCTTTTAACCCCAAGCCTATCCCCTATAGCTATCCAAAAATCCCCCAACACCTCACACTCCCCCAGCTAATGTTCCGGCGTTTATACGAATCCCCCAACCTGCCCAACATTATAATACTCCTCACAATCCAACTGACCACCATCCACCAGATGCTCAGTATGGAAGTTCAACATAACATTCCTCCACAGCATTTGCCACCATACCACCCAGTACTTCAGAGGAAGCCACCACCTCACCTTAGTACTCCAAGACCAGATCCCTGCCCAGTCCCACTCCTCTCCAATCCTCACCATCTGCCAACTACTCGGCCAAAGGTCCTGGCCAATTCGCCTCTGATACTCTATGCCATCTCCAATGTCAAACTCAGCGAGTGGAACTCCCCCTAGAAGCAAACAGTCCCATTTCCACATAGCAGGTCCCCATACTACCTCCCCCTCATTACCACGCCAGCGCAGGCCGATCCTATGAGCTCCATCGATCACTCCCCACCAGAAGCCCTTATATTGTAGCCTGCGACTCCCATTCAGACCCACTAATGAGAGCAGATCCCCTGAGGACCCCCGGGGGGAGACTCGCATCTCCCACACCTTCTTCATCAATGGTACTGAACCTCCACCCTGTAGCTCAACAGTCCTTCTCAACCACCACGCTCGCAGGCAGTGTAGGCGCTTAGGGAGATCAACCAGGCCCAGGCCTCCCCTAAGCAACAGCTCCACAAGGGTATCCCAACTAATCTGTGCCCTTCTGCCTGCCCAAATCCAATCCCTAGCCAGTTTCATCAACCTCTTCACCACCCAAGCAGGAAAGTCTAAGTGATATGCCACATACCACAGCTTGGGAAACCAGTATATATTCAGAATCGCCACCCGCCCTGCCAGTGATATGTGGCGACCCCCCCAACTCTTTAGCGCCTCTCCCCAAATATCCACCCTCCTCTCCCACCATGTCCATGGCAGGACTGATCCATATACAGAGAGGAAGATACCAAGATACCTCACCATCTCTCCTGTGGGGACAATTGTTCCAATGATATCCCCTCCCACTAGCCCATTCCCCAGCACCATCGTTTCACACTTATGCCAGTTGAGCTTTGCCCCCAAGTGCTCTTCGTACCACTCCACTGTTTCGCGAAGGGCCTCCACATCTGCCACTGATCCAAGTCCAACCACCATGTCATCTGCAAAGGCCCCCACCTTCCACTCCACACCATACACCGAGAGCCCAGCCACCCTCCTACAGATCCTATTCATCAGAGGTTCCAAGGAGAGGGCATATAGGATAGGGGACAGTGGATCCCCTTGAGGGACTCCCCTCCCCAAGGGGAATGCCAAACCTCTGTGACCATTACACATCAGCGCCGCTCTACTCGTTTCCAACAAACTCAACATAGAGGCCCTAAACTGTGGGGGAACACCAATTCTGTCCAGCACCTTGCCCAGCCAGACCCGCCGAACATGGTCATATGCCTTCTCCTGGTCCAAGAAAACCAGTCTGCCATCCAGTCCGCAGGCCCGGGCTCCTTCAATAATGCCATGCACCCAGGCAGTCCCATCCCTGATGAGTCTACCTCCTACAAAGCCCCACTGTTCCTCACCCAGCACCTGCTGAGCAACCTTCTGTAGCCTCGCGACAATCACCTTAGTCACCAACTTCCAATCCATATCCAGAAGCATGATCAGCCTCCAGTTCTTCCAATCTTCACATCTGCCCTTATCTTTATACAGCAGGGCCACCAGCCCTAAGTCCTATTCACCAACCCACACTCCATTTAGAAGAATATAGTCACAGAGTGTAGTCATCTCCCCCAGCATTCCAGGAACTGATGCCATCTTCTTCCAGAAGTCCCACGGTAATCCATCCTCCCCTGGTGCTATACCCAGCTTAGTCGCTGCCAGGACACCTTGAATCTCCTCCTCCTGGACTGGCAAGACTAAGTCCCCTAAACCCTCAACCACTGGTGGTTCCCACTTCTCCAGTGCATCTCCAATCACCACAGCATCAGCACCCCCTTCCTCCTCACTCCACAGACCCCGCCAATTTGCCTTCAATACTCCCAGGATCTGCTGCATACCATGTACCAATTCTCCCTCAGCATCAAAGACCCCCTCCCACCGATGTCTCACCTGCCTGGCTTTGAGGAGCCTAGACAAGTACCTAGTAGGCCTCTCTCCCTCCTCAAGCCCCTGCCACCTTAGTCTGGCTGCCATTCCGTACATATGAGTCTCTTCCTCCTCTCTCAACACCTGTTGCAATTTCACAACTTCCAATTTCACCCTCGCTAACCTCCAATCCTCCACCTCATCAGACGTAAGCAAATCTGCCCACTCTAACTGCAATCCCCTCAGCCGATTGGAAGCATACCGTACTCTCCACCTCCTCTGCCTCCCTGCCTCTCTACCAGCCTCACTCCAATAGGCCCTCGCAGCCTCCTTCAACCTCAACCAACAGACAGCCACTGAATGGCCCTCCTGCCTCCAGAGTGGAACCTTTGTCTTGATGTCCTCTACCCATGAATCCCACAACCCTTTCTCAGCCAGCAGGGAGGAGTTAAGGTGCCAATGTCCGGGTCCATCTCCACTCCCCCCAAACTGCCCCTGCCCGAACAGTCCCCAGTGATCAGACCATGGGCACCACACCACCTCTAAATCCTTCCAGACATCTGTGCCCCAACATTCTGCAGTCAGAATCCAGTCAATCCTAGTCCCCAGACCATTCACTCAGTGTGTGTAGACCCTGGAGTCACCCCACCACATTCAGCCCATATCCCCTAATAAGCTAAGGTTCTCCACCTCCTCCCACACATCCAGACCACCACTCCTCCCACCGGCATTTCTCCCTCCATCAGTTCTATCCAGGCACAAATCCCGAACTATGTTAAAATCACCACCAAGGACATCAATCCCCTCCTCCAATAGAACGCCCTCCTCCAGCAGATCCCGAATCCATGCAATCCTCTCTCCCCTAGCTGCTGGACAATAACAAGAGCCCACCCTCACTGATTCCCACCCTGGCCAATGCCATTCACCCCAGACCAAACGATCTCCCCAGCTCCTGATGCCCTTCAACTCGCCTCTACCCTTCTTTACCAGAATCGCCACCTTTCCAAACCAAGCAGTGACTCCACTCCATTCCCTAGTCCATTCTACCTAATCATCCTCATCCTTGCACCGCACATCCTGCAATAGAAAGAGATCGGCCTCCAATCCCTTTAGCCATGTAAAAATGTTCTTACGCCGCCCAATTCTCCAAAGGCCATTAACATTGAGAGAGAAAATGTTAGTTGTACTGTTCATGATGAATGATGTTAAAGATTGAGCCTCTCCTCTACAAATCTGCATCCACGTCCTCCTGTACCAAATCCAAGTTGCGTTCCGCAGCCAGTTCCTTCTTCACAGCCTCCTGTGCCTCCAATCCCTCCAGAAGTTCAACCAATGCCCCATCCTCTCTCTCCTCAAAATCCTCCCAATACTCCCCACAGGCCTCCTGCCAGAACTTCAACCCATGTCGTTCTGCTCAGCAGTAGGCAGCCCTTTCACCAGCGACAACCATCAGTTCTGCCTTCCTCACCTCATCCACCTCATAACCCTCTTCCTCCAATAAGATCACCAGAATCTCCATCTTCAGTGCCTCCACAACTCCATCTCCCCGCAAAATCTGTGCCCAGTGCTCCTCTGGCATGGCCCTCAGATCCACTTCCCCCAATACCTCAGCTGCAAGGTTATCCATCACGTTACTCATCCACAGCAGATTCCCAATCTCCTTCCCTCCAGGAGTCCCCGGCTGCCCTGCATCCAGCATCGTCATATCAACATCTATACTGGCATCCTCATTCCACTCCTCCTCTGGAACATCCACTAGCTCGTCCTCACCAACCGCCACCACCTGGCCTCCTTTCGCCACATCAGGGACCCCAAAGGTAACTTGCTGAGCTCCCTGCATCAGAACATCTTCATCTGCCTCTCGCCTCCTCACCAGGCTCCTCCTGATAAGTGGGGGGGGGGTACCATCCAACGCCTCCTCCCAAATCTCAAAAGTACCATCAGCATAGGGATCTTTGCCCAGCACCTTTGCAGCCCATTCCTCTGTCACCACCGCTTCCTTTCCTCCTTCACCAGCCCATACACTTGCTTTGACCCCGCCAGACTCTCCAGCCCCATCCTCCTTCCTCTTCTCCCCTCTAGTCATACTCGCCAAAAGCTCCCTCTGTCGCAAGCGCCCCTGGGCCTGCTTCCACTGCTTCTTGTCAGTGCATAGATGCTTCCCCTCCACAATCTCCAGGTGCGTCGACTCCTCAAAGAGCTTCCAGACCTTCGCCCGCCTTTCCACTGCACCACTCATCTCCTCTAATGCCTCCAGCAAATCCTCCTCCTCCTCCTCACTCCCCTTTACCCTCGACACCTTACATATAAAAGTGCCCCACATTAACACTGAGGGCCAGTCACCCGTCTTCCCTGTAGCCTCCCTCCCTGCTAGCCAAATCCTGACATCGACATCACCTGTCCTGATTGTCGTCCCTTCCCACATCTGAAAACCAATATCCACCACATCCCCATACTCCGCCATCACCTCCTCTACTCTCCTCCTTGTCTCCTCCCTCGTCACCATGGGCACTCCTTTCACCATCAACTGTACCACTCTGGGGTCCCACCACAAGCAGCACACCATAGGGACCACCATCTCCCCAACTGCCACTCCAGCTCTCAGCGCCTCTTCCAGGGGGCCCACCTCCTCAAAGCCCACCTCCACATCCTCCAGACCCTTCAGGAATTTCACCGAAGCTGCCCCCACCACCTGCTTCGAAATAAGCCCCAGGACCATCCTTGCCATCACCACTAAGCCCCGGAAGCACAATGTAGCCGCAAACTCTGAGATAGACTTCTTGAGTAATGGAGCCACCGCCAGTCCCGTCACACCATCTGCCAGGTCCCCCTTCCGCATCGGGAACCCCTGCCCCCCCTGGCCATCAGCCATTACATCTCTTTTTTTTTTCTGATCTGCCATCACACCGCCATCAGCAGTCCCGCCTCCAGCCACCGCACCTCCAGACCCTATGTTCATACCCCCAGCTAGAGAACTTCCCCCCCTTCCAGGACTCACCTTGCTCTTCTCCACTGCAGCACCAGCCCGGCTTCCAGTCAGCCATCCACTCCCCTTCACCTTGTCAGCAAAACTCATGTGGCCAGTCCCTCCTCCCTTCCCACCAGACACTGGCCCCCCTCCAGCACTCCCACCACTTGTCGACCCTCCCAAGGCCCCCATCCCCAGGCCATATCCCCTCCCAACCTGCTGCCAGCCAAAGGCCCCAGGTCCACCAGACCCAGCACGCCCATCAGAACTCTTGCTCGAAGATATGTTTATAATATCTTTCCTCTGCTTTGTGTTGAAAAACTGTTGCTTGAAGCTTGTGTAACATGAATAGTACCAGAGAAAGGATGGGATTCTTGTTACTAAGTCAGTCTATCTGATATAACTTTGTAGTAGAGCTAGTCTATAATGTAATCTTATGCAAATAAAGCTAGTCTTGATATAATTTGCTAAGAATTTATCTTCTGAGTCATCAAGTTATCTGTCATTTTCAGAAAACCTATCAATTTAGAAAGAATCTATAATATCTAAGCTATCTAAGTTATCTGAATTATCTACTATTTGAATTATTTATCTATTCTCGATGAGCCTGATTCAAAAAAATCTGCACTATCCTCTATTTCTAGAAGAACCCACCAGTTCAGGAGAATCTGTATCAAACTGAGTTATTTAAGTTATTTGAGTTATCAAGTTATCAAATATTTCTAGAGAGTTATCAATTTAGGAGAATTTATATTATCTGCTATTTTCGAGAATCTATATAAGGAATACTACTAAGATCATCACACTATACAAAGAGATCATCACATAGAAATCACATACTTTTGGAAATCACTGCTACTCAAGAAGAAAACTGCTAAATTGCCAGATTATCTCACATAAGGAATCCTATTATACTATATCAAATTGTCTATCATACAAAATTGCCACTATATCTAGAGAACTGTCCCAATAAGAAAATCAATATTCAAATCGATCATTGTATCCAGATTGATTATTATATTACTAAATACTAATAAAAATACTAGGAATCCTAGAATATTTTATTACTTTTTAATAAAGTAACTTGGGGCTCAAGCCAAACTACATCAATCCCCAACCTTGTAATTTATATATCTCTATTAAGCTAGATATATTACAATATATGAAACTTCTAAAGTATTACTATAAGATGACATTATTATATAGTATAACTTCAGTCTTAGATCTATATCAATAGTATTATTTCTATTATAAATTATAGAAAAAATCTTTAATTAATTAATAAAAGAATCAAATGGAATATATTTGAAAAAAGAAGTATAAGTCTGTTAATACTATTATTATATTCTCAATATTCCATAATACTGATAATTTTATCAACTTAATACATATATAAGAAGAAATAGTATATTAATATAAATAATAAGCTTAAATAGTAGATATTATTGTTATATTTTTTAGCTGGCTTGGTTGGTTTTTACTCATATTTCTCTATTTTAGTTATTTGTCAGAGAATTCAGCTGATTCTTATATAGATATATTAGATTAGTAGTAGTAAAATCAGTTAATATATCTTAATTTTCATAAATGTCTCATAATTATCTTACTATTTTAGTAACATCTATTTCATCTAAATATATTTTTTCTATTACTGATGAGCTAGTGACTAAACATTGAAACAGCTTGTGTGTAAATATAATTCATGTATATATATATATATCTAGATTCTTAGTAGTCTTCACTTTTAATTACTCTGAATATTATTTAAATATTATTCAAATCATTTTTTCAGGACAGTGTTCAGAGGATTGGGTTTAGAGTCAGGTTCAGGAGTCAGGTTCAGGGTTGAGTTCAGGGGTCAAGTTCAGGATCAGGTTCAGGGGTCAGGTTCAGGTTTGGGTTAAGGGTAAATAATGGGTCAGGTTAAACATATAATTTGAGGTCAGGGTGACTGGGTCAGGTTAAAGATGGGTGACGTCTTCCGGGTTGGCTGTTTTACGGTTGGGTTTACGCAAAACGCGAGAGAAATCATGATTATTCGGCTGAAGTTTTGTCACTCACGTATAAAATCTTCTCATATTTCTATCATCCTTTAACCTACTATTTCCCGCGACCAAAAGGTAATCGACTGCTTCTCGACCAAGGTAGGTATTACTATGCCTGATTTGTGCGCCACCCATGTAAATAAAGCCCGTTCTTTCCGCACGTCCTAAATCACTCAAAATGTCTACAACGCGACAAGGAAAAGCGACAAGTTCCAGCAAAAAGCCCTCGAAGCAAAAAACCACAGGAAGGAAGAAAATTGCTGGTCAAGGTATGAACTGTAGTTTATAGTCGTGGGTACACAAATTTTCGAAAAACGTTTCTCGGCATTTTCACGCTTCCCATTTCAACAAACGTATTAAGCGGTTCCCATGGACGGAGTCGGGGGCGTCAATATCTGGTATCAAGTTGAAGGCCGCGATGAAGCGTTGCTAGAAGGTTTCACTGGAATATACGTCAGCCAGGTGTTGAAAGAAATGAAGAATGAAAGCCAGCTTGCTGATCCGTCGGATACGTTGCAGCTTTTTGTCAAACAACAAGAATCCGACAAGGAGATATCGTTGCGTGTCCTAGAGAAAGATAAGTTGGAGCAGGAGAAGCGGCTCAACTTCCAGGAATTGATTGAAAACTATAAAGTTGGCCCATTGAATCCCATCGTTGTTCGACTGCCAGGTACGCTTTTTTCGTCGCGGCTATTTCGTTTCTTGACTGCTCACTCAAACTTTCACGACCGTTACCTCTACGCATTGCTCCTGTTATGGGAAGGTCATTTGGTCGTGCTGACTCTGTTGACATGTTTGAATTTGTCCTCTATTCTTCCATCAACTCTTCTTTTCATGCTCTGAACTGTGTATCTTCTATTATCAGGGTTAAGGAGGAAACTTTCAGATCTCGGCGATGGTAAGGATCTGCAATATTTAGACCAGAGTTTTTGGAGGTTTTTTTTTTGTTAATTCTTACTATTGTTCTTTTTGATAGATGAGCGCCCATATAAAAGGGTCAAAAAATTTTCAGTGAACGGGACCATTTTGCTAGAAGAATATGAATCCTATTTTGTCTTGGATCAAGCTGAAGAGAACAAACCATTCCTCAAACACATCGACAATAATGAATTTGTGAGCTATCACGCTCCGCGTGCATCCGGCAAGTCCACTCGTATGTTGCAGCTTGTGAAACAGTTGGAAAACGGCGTCCATATGATTGATGGATTTAAGAAATTCGAATGTTTTTAGTAAGTGGATTGGCTCTATGATCAGGATTGTATAGGTTTAACTTGTTTGATTATCCTAACGGCTATTATATAACTATGTCTCTATTGATCCCTCTTGCATAGCGTGGATTTCCAATTTGTGAAAGTCGACAATGGGGACGATGCTTTCTGGTGTAGTCTTGGCGCAGCTTTTCCAAAGCAAAATACCCTGCCGGTCCAGATAACTAATGTGACTACTTTCTGTCAAGCTTTTCGGAAGGACCAGCCGGAGCATACTGATCGATGGATTCGTCCTGTGGTTCTGATTTTCGACGAATTCGACATAATGATTCCACCAGAAGCATCTATTGCCCGCACTTCCTGCCTTAAGACAATTCGCGGCATTAGAAACAATAGGAGCAACTTTGTCATAGAATCCATCATCGTTGTTGGCACCTTCGGCGTCGTGATGATTAACCAGGATAATCCAAGTTTAACGCCTTTCAACACTACCGAAAACCTTGGGGGCAATAACTTCCGCAAGAACCAGGTAGAAGACCTTTTCGGCCAGTTTTGCTCTGCTCGGAGAATAGATCTCGACCCGCGGATTATCGAAGATATCTATTCAAGAACGAATGGGTGTGTAAATAAATAGCTGAAATTACGAAGTCGGTATTCTTTACAATTACTCATAATCTGGTGGTCATCTTTTTATAGGCATGCTGGCCTGGTTTGTCTTTGCGGCCGCGTAATCGATGAAGACCTTAAAGGGTACTCTGGCGTTTCAATCAGCTTTGAATCTTGGCAAAGCTTCGCCGTCACCAAATTGCAGGAAAAAGTGATGAACCATCGTACGTTCGAGAGGTTGGTGAAAAATCTGGAGAGCAAAGAAATGGAAGAAGCCGTGACCTTATTACAAATGAGATTCCTGGCAAATCCCGAGCCCGTCACCGTCACTCTCAGGCGGGAAATCCAGCTGTGGAAGCTTCTTGCCAAGGAAGGAGCTCTGATTGTTACGGATGACAGCACCTTCATGATGGCCTCGTCCTTGTTGCGCGCTGTCATCATGAAGAATGTCATTACCAAGAAGTTGCCTTGTCTATCGACTGGAGTTCCGTTACGCCAAGACTATAGCCTCAACATACTCGAGGTTCTGAAAACCGTCGTTCCTTTATTCGTTCAACGCGACATGAAAATTGCAGCCGAATTTTCTTACAAGGTGGCGCATGTGAAGGTCAACGACTCATCGAATAAACGGGTTCCGAGAGAGAGCGTGTACCAGCAACAATTGGTCGGTATTCTCACAAATTGGCTTGGGGCAATTACATATGAACTTATCGGTCAATACCATACCCGAGGAGCATTAGGCAATCCAAGGTATTGCGACGTGGTGTTAACGGCGCCTAATACACTAGAGCATACCCAGCCCACGACAATTCTCGAACTCCTCGCGACATCGACGAATTCTGAACTTAATGCACATTACGAACGCGCGCTGGAATATGCCGAAACCTTCAATATTCGTCATCAACAAAACCCATCTAATCAAGGCTCCTCTCTCAATACTCGAGATATCTGGGTTGTCCATTTTACTTGCGAGGATGACGCCACTGGGAGGGATAATAGCTCTTGGCCATCCAAAGAGCAGCAAGCGAAGAACTTAAACGCTGTCGTCTTTTGGCACAACCTCGATTTCACGGAGATTCGAATGAGTGCGTGTTGGAAAGACAAAGAACGTGAAGATATGAAAGAAGTTTACGACGAACAGGTATATTTCAATACGGTTATCTTCCCCTTGTTTAATATATTTTTTTCCTAATCATTTAACGACCTTTGATCAATTGCAGATTTTCCAAAGAGGGTGAAAAGTTTACCAAACCCCAAAAAAAAAAAATTACTTTTTCCTTTTCGCTTTTCTTTTCCACATTCATCCGAACTCTCTCTCTCTCCAATCTGTTGTCACGGACAAAAACTGCGGTAGCGCTATTATATGTAACTCGAATCACAAATACTAAGTGTTTGTATACTTGAACAGAACTAAACCAATAAAGCACACTCAAAGAGGCTGGGATATTTTACCAATGATCGAATGAAATAAAGCGAAAAACTAAAACAACAGTGGAAACAAAAGGTTTACAAATAAGGATAAATAATATACAACTAAAGATGTAATGCATATTTGTATTGAAAATAAATGTTTTTCTCTTTGATGAAGTTGGCCAGGTCTTGGATCTGGGCAGGGTGGTGGAGCCAGATTGGCTGGGGGGTGTTGACATCACCAGTGGACAGAGGAGGGCTGGGCCTGGTGGACTTTACCAAGTGTCTACACTGCTTGAGGGTATGGTGGCTGAAGTGGGCAAGCAAATTGCAGGATCAAGAGTGGGTGATATTTATGCAGAGGGTGTGGAAGGTTCAATACTCCCCCTGAAATATAACTGGTGATCTGCTCTCTCTGGTAGTGCTCAGGGAGAGTAGGAAGATATGCTATAGTAGATTTTGGTAGAGAGTGATAGATAGTACTCATCATATTGGACTCAGGTAGAGGAGTGATGAGGAAGAGGAGGAATGGGGACCTTAGATGTGGAGATGGGATTGCCTACTATTAGGGGGCATACTAGTAGATGAATTTCTTCTGGAGGATGGTATAGAGTGTTGTGGGAGCATGGAAGGGATCTGTGGCCAGAGGCCTGATAGGGGGTAGGAATAGATGAAGAGGATACGCAGAGTGAAAATTGTATAAATAATGATAATAGCTGAAAATAAAGATCAAAATCCGCAACAATGAATATACTTATCGATTCATAGTCACGGGCATGAACGACTCAAACGGGGCTTAGTTGATAATGTCCAAAAGTGACTTTTGAATCATTATATCTTTATTTGCTTTGGTCGCCTGACCTGTGCTTTTAATTGTCCTTCCCCGTAGCTGTTAGTCTTATTCCTTTCCCCCCTATCCTAGCTATGGCCTTTGATGACCCGATAACCTACTGCGAACAATGTGATCGTTACTTCGGCGGTGACAACGCCCTCGACCAACACAACTCATCTGTCCACGCTAACAGGCGTTCCACACATAATAACACGGCCGTTGATAACTCGGAAGCCTACTGCAAAAAATGTAACCGTTACTTCGTCGACGAGAACGCCCTCGATGCCCACCTGGCCAACAGCTCGCAGCACCACTACTGCCATTCCTGCTGTCGTGCTTTCAATAGTTCGAATGCCCTCGACCAACACAACTCATCTGTCCACGCTAGCGGACGTTCCACACCCACGGCCGTTGATGACTCAGAAGCCTTCTGCGAACAATGTGACCGTTACTTCGTCGACGAGAGCGCCCTCGATGACCACCTGGCCAACAGCTCGCAGCACCACTACTGCCATTCCTGCTGTCGTGCTTTCAATAGTTCGAACGCCCTCGACCAACACAACTCATCTGTCCACTCTAGCGGATGTTCCACACCCACGGCCGCTGATGACTCGGAAGCCTTCTGCGAACAATGTGACCGTTACTTCGTCGACGAGAACGCCCTCGATGACCACCTGGCCAACAGCTCGCGGCACCACTACTGTCATCCCTGCTCTCGGGCTTTCAATAGTTCGAATGCCCTCGACCAACACAACACATCTGTCCACTCTAGCGAACGTTCCACACCCACGGCCGCTGATGACTCAGAAGCCTTCTGCGAACAATGTGACCGTTACTTCGTCGACGAGAACGCCCTCGATAACCACCTGGCCAACAGCTCGCAGCACCACTACTGTCATTCCTGCTCTCGGGCTTTCAATAGTTCGAATGCCCTCGACCAACACAACTCATCTGTCCACTCTAGCGGACGTTCCACACCCACGGCCGCTGATGACTCAGAAGCCTTCTGCGAACAATGTGACCGTTACTTCGTCGACGAGAACGCCCTCGATGACCACCTGGCCAACAGCTCGCAGCACCACTACTGCCATTCCTGCTGTCGTGCTTTCAATAGTTCGAATGCCCTCGACCAACACAACTCGTCGGTCCATGCTAGCAGGCGTTCCACACACAATAACACGGGCAGACGCGCCGCCAACACCAGAAACCCTGTCGTGTACTCCTGCCCTCTTTGCGATCGAGATCTCAGCTCCGTTCAAGCCCTCGAGCAGCATCTCGCTTCCCCGGCACACAAAAGCCGCGGGTTCAGGTGTAATGACTGCCGCAAAGATTTTAGGGAGATATCGTCACTTATGCAGCACTTGGATTCCGGGAGTTGCCGTGGCGCATCCAGCAGGACAACTGGGTATTATTCATCAAGAACAGGATCCCATAGAAAGGCATGAACGATTTCGGAAACTGTTGGCCCGCCAACCTGCTCCACCGTTAATACGAGTATGATGGCGGCGATGGTCCACGATATCAATAGAACCATGCCAACAGTAAGCACAATGTGAGGCCGAGGAATAGGTCACCCTGGAGGTACGCGAATGACGACAACCAGTGCGATTGCATCGTGGGTAAAGAGGTTTCGTTTGCATTTACGGACGGGAGTATAGTGGGCATGCCAACTTATACCTAGACCGGCTAAAGCGCGGTCCATAAATAGATTTGTGTTGAGAATATTTTAGCTGATGGGATGCATCGCATTTCAATAGGTAGTTAAACACAATAAAGCTCAACGATATTTATTTCGATACGCTTCTGGTAGCTGCGAACATGAATGACATTTACCATGTCCACGAACGTCCCGGATGTAAGCATATAATTAAATTCGTGTCTATTTTCCAATTTGGCGCCATGCGCGTCGCTATTTGACATACACATGATCGCACATGGTCTTGTTACCAAGGATCAAATACCAGATACTCATTCAGAATTGCGTTTTCTTTTCCAATTCTATTCTCTTATCAGGTTATTCAAACCAACATCCGTGCTTACGAAACACCGACTCTGTTCCTTCTGATGGAGCAGCGTCCGTCTGCTCCACCATGTGCAGCGTTACGTTCACGACTTGTCGGGCGGCGTCAATTGCCCTGTCCATCATAACGTCCAGAAGGCATAATACAAGAAATGCCCTCATGACTTCGAGAACCCAAAAAAATACTTCTTGCATGAATAAAGGGAATTAACCTGCAAGATTGACCCGGGTCGCGAATAATCAGTCTTTTGTGACGGCAGTTCAGTATCTGTCGGGCAATTTGACGTTAACTTACTAGCGGCTGCAAATCATCCAATTTTGACACAATCACAGGTCAAAGAATGGAGATTCCGCCCAATGGTAGTGAGACAACAACAATTGACGTATACAGAGGCCGGTGACCATTTTATACGGAAATATTCTGCGACCCATAGCCGGTTCCAAAATAGAGGCAATGCAAACACCCGCTATATTATAAATGTAGGGGAAGAAAGGAAACCAAATCTATTTATGTGATGGGTACGGGGGGACGAGGTGTCCAAATGTAATTCTCGACAGGATTTATTGATGACGAGAGGAAATAAAGCATTGCCTTCATATTCGTTAAAAGTAAAAAGAGAAACAAACCGCAATTGTAGTGTCGCAAAAACTGTGAAAATCATGTATCCCTGGAAGCGAAAACCAGGAGGCCAGTCGGTCTGAATTTATTAAGCGCCCGGACCGACCACAAAGCAGTGCCCGCCCAGGAAGACGTCGGCGTCCTCATACTGTCTAAGTTTCTCTTCTAACCGCACAGGTTGTGTCACATTCGACCTGCTACCCACATGCTCCCCATCACCAAAACAATAATAAATAAATAAAAATAATAAAAAGGCAATGAGTTCTCGATGTGATCTGGAGGGCTTGTAGTGGGCGAGTGATTCTACATGTTCTTTTTTTTTTTTTTTTTTTTTTTTTTTTTTCAGTTACACATTTTGATTTTTGTATAGACATAATTATGCCACTTACTTGATTTCCCGCTTACCCTCTTTTTTTCTTTTCGAGGCCCAGGCTTTACCTGATCCGAATTTATTAAGCGCCCGGACCTGTGCCCTTTAGAGTGACTCGGAACCAGCGACATTGGGGTATACATGGAAGATGCCAATGTATCAATACCAGTTGCGCGGATTCACATTGTTTAGTGTTTTGCAAGGCCATTCGTTAACATCCTCTTCCACTCACATTCCGTCGACATCTTCATTACATCGTCTCGTCGCTCCTCGCGTTCCGTCATGGACGCCAAGAACATCTTCCTTACTTCACGTGCGTCTTGGGGTCTAGGTCCTTTTGGGCTTCCCCAGAATTATTTTTCGAAATACCCGAAGACGGGGAAGAGACTTGCTTATTATAGTGTCGTTTGTGAATATGCTTACAACGACTGTTTAAAATTTCGTACGTATTTGTCGTGCTATTGTCGAATGAAGTTCGTTGCTTCTGGAATCAATATGTATCCGGTTCCGAGTCTATAAAAATACGACATTCATTTCTTTGCCATAAAGTCACCCTTTGTCAAATCATCATGCTTTATTCGTCGTCCTTTGGCCTTTATTCATCGCCTTTTGACAAATTGTGCATTTTATCGTCGTCCATGCAAATCTCATCCATTAAATTATATTTTTTATTTGGGCAAATTTTGTTAATACTGTGACGAGTGAATAACATAGTATAGCCAGATGATGTGAACACTCAGCATAGCATAGTTACCCATACCTAGTTACCCACATGCACCACAACTTATATAATTAGTCAGATATACCAAAACTGGTATGTTGATCTGTGCCCTAAGGACACACCTGTGCCCAGCAGACACACCTGTGCCCATGGACATACCTGTCCCCAGCAGGTACACCTCGTCACTTCCTCCCTAAAGTAGAATTACTGCACATTCTATAATTACCCAGATAGCAACCAAATAGCAACCACAACTGTAAAAAATACCCCAGAGATAAGAATGAATAAACCTCAGTCTGAAAAGTTTCAAAGCAAAAGACTAGTCTGCCTATGACACTTTGAGAGATACACCTGCCAAAGTCACTTGATCTAGGAAGGATTACAATACTTGGGAGAAATGTTCACTCTAAAGCCACTTTTAGGAGATTGTGAGCCTTGATTCAAATTTACACTCTAGTCCACTTTCTGATAAAAAGAAGAGATCTGCATTATCTAAAGAATCTGCCTCATCTGAGCAATTTGCCCAGAAGTCTGCTATTTAAGAAAATTCCATGTTATCTAGGAATTTACTATCTAATTAGAAAATCACTAAAATCATCTATATTATATAAACCAGAAAACTTGGAGAAGAAAACTACTGAAAATTTTATTACATTTTGACAAAGTAACTAAGGGCTCAAGCTAATTTATATAGTAGTTCCAATTTTGTAATTTGTCTTCATTGAGCTAGTACTTTATGTTTGGAGACTTAACTGAGAAGATTTCTAAAAATCTATATGACTTTTCAGCTCACAAGAACTCAATAGCCAAACTGGTTATATTTGATATAATATTAATATCTACCACTATAGAAGGATGAGTCATCACTAGCATTTGAATAGAAAGGAAAGTAATTATCTCAAGATTTGCTAACTACTGATAAATTCTGTATCTTGGTCAGAAATAATTTCTTCTGAAAGTCCATATCTGAGTATGATATCATGGAGGAGGCCAATAATGATCAAGACATTAGTAATTTCTATTAGAAAAGCTTCAGGCTATTTGTTCAGATATTTTACAAATATAAAGATATATTTATTTCTTCTTAGTATAACTAACAGAGGTCTAATAATATCTATTCTCTATCCTTGAAAGATATGGACAGATGGTATAATTAGTTGTAGTAGTGCTTGATAATTCTCCTTTCTTTAGTATTTCTAGCAGATATCATATTTGAGTATATCTCAGACTTATTTTCTGAGGTAGGACTAGTATTGATATATGTATTATTTATATATAGCTCTTCTTCTATATTTATCTATTCTTAGTAGACTTTTTAATATTCTTATTGGATGAGTTCCTTTTGTACTTTAGTGGTTATAAAAACTTTCTTTAAGGTGTAATTCCTTTGTATACTCTTCTTCTGATTTATTATAATTGGTAGAAAAGTATATCAACATAGTTGTAAGCTTTTCTTACTTTATGAATAATAGTGATTTTGTAATTCTATAGAATATGAATATAGTTGGCTAGGATTCTAGAGAGTTCCTTGCAGTTGAGTAGTCATTTGAGAGCAGCATGATTAGTTATTAGAGTAAATATTTTCTGATAAAGTAGTGCTTGAACAGAATAACTGTTTATATAACTGTAAGGTATTCTAATTTAGTGCAGTTATAATTGGCTTACTGCTGGTTAGTAGCTTAGTTTCCATAAGCTATTATATAGTACTACTGGTCAGATCTTTCTTAGTTAAGACTACTCTGAGACTATCTTTGAAGATATCTATATATATATACTAACTTATTAACTAAATTAGTTACTATAATTAGTTATATACTATATATATCAGGTATACTAAATAGCCAAGACTGCTCTACTATATTAACTTATATATATAAATAACTCAGATAGTCAAATAAAAGTATAAATTATTTCTAACTAATATGCTATACTAGAATTTGAGATTTATATTCCTAATAAAACAGTTAAATATTATTAGAAATAGTAATCTATAGTTAACTACATAGTAACTAGATATTAACTATAACTATATAAAGTACTCTAGAAAAAGAGTGAATAAACCTCAGTCTAAAAAGTTTAAAGCAAAAGTCAATTATCTGATATACTTAAGAGAAATGCCCGCCAAAAGCTACTTGATCCAGGAAGGATTATAATACTTAGGAGATATACTTACTAATGAGTTACTACTAAGAAGTTATAAGCTTACTTTCTACTCTGATTCACTTTTTGATATAAGAAGTCTGTCAAGTTTGAGTGAAGAACTTAACTATTATTTAAGATATCTATTAAATTAAAAAGTCAACCAAATCTATCATATTATACAAAACCTGTAATAATCAAAAAGTCTATTAGATTTATCATATTATACAAATCTGCATTATTCAGAAATCTGTATCATTTTGAGAAATTATAATATACAAAAATCTATCTCATTAAAAAGATAACCAAAGTTACCTATATTATATAGAAATTATATAGAACTCATCCTGATAAGAAAACTACCAAAATTATCCATATTATATAAAACAGAACTTGTATCAGAATTCATAGAACAGTTTGTTACTTTTGACAAAGTAACTAAGGACTCAAGTTAATCTACATAGTAGTTCTAATCTTGTAATTTGTCTTTATTGAGCCAGCACATTATAATATATATATATTATAATAGTCAGTAGGCCAAGTATATATAATAAGACTATCTAATCTTTTGATAATAAGAAGAAAAAATATATAATAGTATGACAGTTGATCCAAATCAGGAATATGAATCAGAAGAATAAACATTTGATACAGTATCTAAATCTAAATTTCAAATATAGTATAGCCTTACAAATAGCAGTCAGATTTCACAGATGTTAAAGTTTTGACAATTCTCAAAGATTTAACAGATATTAAGGATTAATACTTGTGAAAAGTGACTTATAAAAAACATAGTCATGACTTAGCCACCTTATAGCTAACAAACTTATATAAATATCTTCAGTATCTAGAGAGAATAAAACCTCAGATTGAAATAGTTTAAAGTAAAGAGAAAGTAAGAGAACTAGTACATAAGCCTATAGGTAGTTATACTTCAAACTTACCTACTCTTATGTATATTTTAAGGACTCTGCAGAGTCAAAGAAAATCAAGTTTTCAAAATACAGAAATCTGACATACTTATACAGTTATATATCTGCTATATTATAATAAATAATAACTATAATTTACTTATTAAAAATAATATATAAGATTATAATAAACTGATAATTTATAAGATTTTATTAGAGCTATAAAATCAAATATAATATCAATAAAGCAGAGAGTATTATAAGACTTATTTCATTATTAAAAAATATTTATAAAATTATAATATTGATAATAATAAGATATTTTTACTAATATTCAAACTTACTTCACTAAGAATACTTTGAAATCCATTATATATATAATTATATAGTATAAAACAAAGTAGTATATCTATAGAATAAAAGAATTAATAATTTTATTTTAATAATAGATTTATATATTATATAGTAGATATATAACTATATATATTCAATATTTTAATAATAATAATATAGTATTTATTAGTATATAGATAAATAATCTCATTATATACTATTGTGAGTAAGAATAGGTTTAATAGATTAAAGGAAGCTCTATACTAAAATTTGAGATAATTGATATGAGTAATATACTCTTATTTTTTTTTTTTTTTAAAGATATTAATTATATATTATATATAAGTATACTTTGTATTTCTCCCTATCAGTATATATCTAAATTAATCAAGAAAATTTCAATATAAGTAATTATAAATTTATTAATATTTCTATAAGTAGACTCAGTTGAGACTAGGTCAATAATTGCAGGAATATCTTTGGTATTAATATCTTTAATATATATATCTTATCTGTGTTTCTTTTTTGGGATAGTTATAGGATAATATAAAGTTTTAATATGCATTGCAGGTATATATTCCTATTTGGATAATCTATAGTATTAGGGGCTTTATGCTAGTTCTATTTAATATTCTTAACTCAATATGCTACTCTCTATGCTCTATATATATTCACTATATATTTATTCACTTTTGCTTTTATCATCTAACTATACTCTTATAAACTCCTCATAGTTCTAATCATCAACTCTTATCCTCTTTACTAGTATAATTATTCAAATATATCAAAAGGGCAATATAAACTAAGGTTAGCAATCTGACTATTCTACTATAATATTTCATTTATTGAATATATTCTCTACTTCCTTCAAGATGACTCCAATGAGGATAATTCTGACAATAGCTCTCTGATCATATATCTCAAGGATCTCCCTGATGATATTTCATCTATTTTCTAATAATAATTAATCTATCTCTCTGCTTATATATTATCTAAAGCTCCTGTACATACTACTATCCCTCCAGTATATTATTCTCTATTGATATCTCTGTCAAGGCTAGTATAACTCATCTTTAAGATTGAGCTATTGCTCAGGACTGCCATTTTGATAAACTTCTCTATCTACTTCAGTCTTATCCTTCTAGCAATGATCTCATACATATCATCTCTAACTATAGATACTCTCCAGCTCTCTAGTATTCCTATCTCAGCTATCAATTAAGCTATTATTAATTATACTATCACCTCATTGTCCACTACCATTATAGCTATATCTGTCTCTCTAACAGCCATCTCTGCCTCAACTCTTATGGGTATTTTGGTCTATTAGGCAATCCTCAGAATGAATCTCTTTCTATTCTTCATATCTCTCCCACTACTACCCCACATACCATGGTTTACAGTATCAATATTTTACTTAAATGTACTCATATCAAACAATACTTATTGATCATAGTTGTTGATAACACCTTCTCCACTATTTCTCTTGATCATCTTCTTGAGCATAATATCTCATTCTCTGGAGTTCTTTCCAAGGCTCAATTTATTGAAACAGTCAATGATTCAGACTCAAAGATCATTCTGTGGAAATCTCCAGCCATCTTGAAAGACCTATCTAACATTTCAGCATTCCTCACAGCTCTTCTCACCTACTTCAGCATTCTGTATAATATATATTCTGGACTCACTGAACTTACTCTGTTCTTCACATATACTGTTAACTTTATCTTACTATCAATATTATCTTTTTGGTCTTTGCTACTCAACTATTACATCTTCTTTTATACTAAACAGATCACTAAAATAGCAAGTAATGATATCTCTCTGGTATAGTACTACATATCTCTAAACACATCATAACTCTGAACTTTTCATAGTTCTGAGCCTATACCAATAGCCCCACATGCCCATTGCTACTTCTAAACCCCTCAGGAAAGTCTGCAACTCCTCTCACCCATCTTACTCAGCAGAGGTCTCTACCCTACAGACTTCTGAAGATGCATCTAGTAGGCTTACATATTATGCCTACAACTATATCATATTTAATAGTTCCCCTACCAGGAATCTTGGCTGTTGATGGAAGAGCTATATCTATGCCCATGTCTACACCTATTGTGATGAAGACTACCTGTGACCACACTGCTCTCACAACCCACTATTTTGTCTCTAGGAACTCACCCCCATCACGTTTTCCTTTGCCCCCTTTCCTGCTCCTAACACTTGACTCCAATATCCAATTATATCATCTTCTGATAATGCCACTCTACTTATCTTATATGTATCATTTTCCACCACTTCTCATTTTGTTATTTACTACTATATGGATACATGAACTGCAATCCTACCCCAATTAGCCCATATCTCAGACTGCTATTGACATCATTTCATTGACATCCTACTCAGTTTCAATAGCCCTAGATACTACCTTCTCATCTAT
This sequence comes from Jimgerdemannia flammicorona, assembly GCA_003990745.1. NCBI lineage: Eukaryota > Fungi > Mucoromycota > Endogonomycetes > Endogonales > Endogonaceae > Jimgerdemannia > Jimgerdemannia flammicorona. The sequence continues at coordinate 1,859 of RBNI01001360.1, read as the reverse complement.
AATTAACTATTACTCTGCCTTGAACCACTCTATACTATCACTTAGGATATTGAATGAGAAGTATTAGTAGGATGTATCTGTGGCCCATTCTCCTCTCTATCTTTCCTGAATTTCCAATTATTCCCTCTAGGCACTATTGTAAAAAAGAACTCCAGTACCATCTAGTGTTATATTCATAACCTCTCCTGGTCTCACAAGGATGAATTAGTGAATGCTAGCATCAACTACAATATATTTCAGCTATCATATATTCATTTTGATAATACACTAGACTTAGTTTGTCAGCTCAGCCATAGGTGTCTTTTATTAAAGGTCAACCTGGCTGATGCATATTGTCATATTCTCATTCACTTTACTGACTGAGAGCTGCTTAGTTTTGAATGGGCAAGACAGTTCTACTTTGACCAGTTTGCCCCTTTCAGTACCTCATTCTCACTTTTTTTCTTCAATTTTTTCATAAAACTCCTTATATAGATGGCCCTTTGGCAGAGCCTTCAATCTCTCATTCACTATATTGATGACTTTCTACTAGTCTCAACCTCTATGCTTGAGGTTACCAACTGAGAGCTATAATCATTTCTATCACTTAACTGCAACCTCAGTTGGTTAATACAAGATCACAAGATAGAGGGGCCTACTACATCTCTAGTCTTTCTAGGCATCAAACTTGATTTAACCACTATGGAAGCTCACCTTCCTGCTAGGAAGATTGATACAATTATAGAATATCTGTGCCAATAGTTAATACACTTAACATATATGAGATCACAACTTTAATCCCTGATCTATCTATTAGTATTTATAATCAAAATTGTCCCTCTCAGCTATTTATTTCTTTGCTAATTCATTGATCTAATTATTGGCAACTCTGCCTTCCTTGTCTCACTCATGGCCAACTTTCATACCAATATATTATAGTGGCTCAAGTTTCTCTCATGATATTCTATCATCTCTATCATTTATATAGTCAACTAGTCTCACTTTCCCAATTACTAGCTCTGGATCAATGCTACTAGTGATTTTGGCTATAGAGTATATTATGAGGACTCTTGGTTCTCTACCCTCTGGCCCTCTGATCTCCTCTCATATGACATTCAATTTAAGGAGCTATATATAGTCATCACTGCTACTACAACTTGAGACCATTACTAGTCATTCTGTCAAATCTTACTTCATATGGACAATTATGTAAGTTATCATTATGATTCTTCTGAAATCCTCTTCTTCTTGAGCTGCTGGACCAGCTTCACTTTCTCATAGCATCTTATGTATTTCAACTCTTTACCACATATATCTCTATAGCCAACAATAGTATTGCTGGTACTCTATCTCACTCTGACTTACTCTGTTTTCACTACCTTGTCCCTTATATGCAGATACTCCCAATGTGAATTGGTGCTATCTGCATACTATACTTCTAGCCATTGTTGTCTTCTTTCTATAGTTCAGTCTGGCAAAATCAATATATTACTTATATTTATCAGAATAATATAGTTTTCTTCAGTTCTGTGCTCTTTATAGTGACTATCATGAATCTGACTACACCAGTTCCTACAATACTCTCTCTGCATCTGAGCTGGTATTAATATGCTAGATATACTCTCTTACCTAATATTATCTGTAACTATCTATTAGTAAAAAGTATCTCTCAGTCATTTGATATCTCAATATTGACTCCAGCTTCCCCAACCTATTTGTCAGCCTTCAACAGCTCCCTTATGTGATGTGTAATATAAAATGCTGGCTCAGGCTATATCTGTCCTACCCTTAGTTATTAATTACAATTGACATTCTATACTATTTTCTCTTTTTTTTTTTTTTTTTTTTTTTTTTTTTTTTTTTTTTTTTTTTTTTTTTTT
>RBNI01001359.1:0-22857 GCA_003990745.1 Jimgerdemannia flammicorona | reverse complement strand
TTTTTTTGGAAATTCAAGAACAATCTTGTTTGTGGGCTTGGGCTGGTCGCCTCCTAGCCTAAAAGCCCAAGCAAGGCGGCTGTCTTTTGCGGGCCAACATCCTCGGTTCCATTGGGTCGTTCGGCGCGCCGTCTCGATTCCTCGGATGGAGAAACGTTTCGCCGGAGGCATTCAAGACATTAGAACAGTGCGGCAAGGGTCTGCTGGACAAGATTCGTACAGTTTCATGCTGAAGAATACGATGGTGACGGGGGGTAGGGAAGTGCCAATTTGGTTGAGAAGATAATGGTCAGAGACTGCCTTTACACCCGTTAGTCATTCTCTGAAGTGAAGGCTTCTCACGAAATTTTATTATATATTGTTTTGGTAGCAGAAATGACCGTGGTCGGTTTTGATACGTAAATATACTCGTTTGTTTGTTTATTTATCTATCTATTCATAATTTGGGCACCTCATATCATTGAATATATACAAATTGTGAAGGAAAAAAAAAAAAATACAGCTGGGGAAGGTGGGAAAACCAAATGACCAAAATAAATTTCGAAAGGTAATCGCTCGCGCATATCTAGCTTACGGAAATAAAGTAACAGCAGGGTATACGTACTCCAGGAGATTATGAAAAATTACATCATAGTCAGTTCCGTTATTCGAAACGGCGCACGTACGCTGACCCCGGTTCAATATAGAAGGAAATAACATCGCCGCTACCAGATGGTCTTATACAGATATTATCCTGAGTGCTTAATGTACCTGCATGTTTCCGTGTACTACTGAAGCCATTAGATTTTAATGCGCACGAGTATTTGACTTCTATTATGTCACCCTCCGTGTCAAAGGTCTTTCCTTCTATGTCTACCATTCCGATCGTGTCTCGACCCAGGTAATTCACGACGCCTGTTGATTCTATAATAACGTCCCACTCACAAATATTCCCATTACTCATAGTGGTCGGTTTAGTAAGTAGTGCGCTTCTCGCTTGGGGTTTCGATCCAAGTTCACCTTTCGGGTACTCCACCCCCGTGCCCAAGACCAGAACCGAGCTTCTCTGGATCCCAGCTGTTTTGGGGTTTGCCACAGAATTCCGCCGGGTGACCTGGTCTCATGCAGGCCGTCAATCGACTCCATCAGGCGTGCTAGGCAGTGATCGCAGATGATGCGAACGTTGACGTGCTGTATTATCCTTGATACGGAGTCTCAGGTTTGATCGTCAATTGGGTGGAGCTTTTTGTTCGGTTTAAGCGCAATGCTCTTTCCAATCACGAAAGCGCCGAGGGCTTTGTGACGTTCTTCATGATCCAGTATGTTTTCGCTGCTAGCCCAAGCCTATTCTATGACACAGTAGCAAGTCGCTCTCCGATACTTTAAATTGAAAGTCGTTTGGGTCTAGCGTGGCCTTAAGTAAGAACTCGAGAGCGTCAGCGGAAAGCATCAGAGGATATCATCATCTCATGTATATGCTTGACTCATCAGAAGTCACAATATACATACATTCATATGTTTCCATGGTCCTTACTGTATCAAGAGATCTTTGGTGTATCTCAATAACTCTCTAATTCAGAATGAGTCTCATTTCTGAACTTATGCTTTGGCTTTTTCTTGCCCTTGATGGACCCCTCATCATCAGATGTCTCATTATTCTTAATCTCAGTTATCTTAGGCTCAGGTATATATAGAAGTTGAAAATAATTTTACTTCACTATCAGAGAGATGGATGATGGTTGTATTGACTGCTACATTTGTACTGACTGAGATATAGAGGATATTTCATCTGATATTTCTATATATATAGATCTTTTTATCATTGTCTTTTTCTCTGAACTGTATATTATATAAAATGACTATATACTATTTATATAGATTCCAGAGCCTCTGGAATACTCAAGGAATATATACTTGTTAGCTTTTAGCTCAAACTTATATTGATTAGTATTAATTTTGTTAAGAATATATATATTACACCTAAATATACATAGGTGGAATACATCAGGCTTCATTATACTCTATAATTCCTCAAGAGTAATATTATTGTCTCTGGATTACTATTGTTATTATTATTATTATTATTGTATTACTAGATTTCTTGCTTAGCACTTGAGATGTGCAATAGTTACAGATATATATTACTATATTGATAGCTTTAGCCTAATAAGAATATAATAATCTAGTTACATTAATCATTATATATACTATTTCAATAACTGTGTAGTTAAATTACTCTGTTACACTATTCTGTTAAAGTATATAGAGAGCTATTATCTGATAGTATATATTATATTTTCTTAAGAACTACTTGAATATACTATTGATATATTTGTATCTATTTTTAGACTATATAATATATATTCTACATTCTGTCTAGTTCCCTATAATTACTTTGAATTTCTTAAATTTCTCCAAGACTTTGCTTTTGACTAATAAGAAGAATATATACATATACTTTATATATATAGTCATTAATAAATATGATAAAATATCTCTTTCTAGAGTAGTACTCCAAATGAGTCAATCTTGATTAATTTGAAGTAGTTATAAATAGTATAATTTAAAGAGAATTCAATATATCAATATTATTATTTTGATTTTCAAATTAAATAATTAAATATTTATATTAATAACTTGATAAAATATTATCCAATTTTGATAATTATAGTATTATTCAAAAGTTCTTAACAAGATATTTCTAATGATATCAAGGACATTGATATCAGATAATATATTGCTAAGTTATCAAAAAAAAAAAAAAAAAAAAAAAAACATCTAACTTACTAATTTTGAAAATATTGATAACTTAGCAATATATTATCTGATTTTTATATTCTTGATATCATTAGAAAGGCCTTTTTAAGAGCTTTCAAATAACACTACAATTATTAAAATTAGATGATTTTTCAATAAGTTATTGATATAAATATTTAATTATCTAATTTGAAAATCAAAATAATAATATTAATATGTCAAATTCTCTTCAAATTATATCACCTATAAGTTACTTTGAATTGATCTAGATTGGCTCATTTAGAGCACTATCCTAGAGTATGATAGTATATATATATTAGACTATATATATGTATAAAGAAATCTAACAAGCTAAAGATTATTAAATTTAGACATATTTTTATTAAAATATTGTATTTTAAAAAATAGAGTTTAAATTGAATTTTGAATTGAATTAGTATTTGATTTAATTTATTGAGATACTATTTAATATATTTAGTATATTTATACTGATTTCTTGGTTTACCTTTTATACTTAATATATAGTATTAGAGAGGTGTTTCTTAGCTACTAACTGGAATTTATAATCTTTATTATAAATAAGTAAAGAAGAGTAAGGAAGTATAGTATTTATTACTCTAGATAATATATATTTATATATTAGAATTAGTGAAAAATTTTAAGATGTAAAATAATAAGAATTTTAATAGTAGATAAGAATATATTTCTCAAAAAGACTAAAAATAATAAATAATAAGTAATAGAGAGATAGATGATAGAAATAAGTAATAGATAATAGAGAGATAAGTAGTAGATAATAAATGATAGGAGATAGATGACAGAAGATGGATAATAGGTAATATGTAAGTGATAAATAATAGATAATACATAGAAAATAGATAGATAATAAGAGATAAAATAGAATATAGATAAGATAATAGATAGGATAGATAATAGGAGATAGATGATAATAGATAATAGAAGATAAACAATAAAGTAAACAAATAAATAGACACTACTTCACTCTGTTGATATATTGTAGAGATTAGGTTAGGGTTAGGATTAAGATTGGAATTAGAGTTAGGATTGGGTTGAGATTGAGATTTGGGTTGGGGTTGAGGTTAGAATTGAAGTTAATATTGATATTAGTATTGAAATAAGTGATGGGAGATAGACAATAAGAGATAGATAATAGATAATAGATAATAAATAATAAAAAATAAAAAATAGGTAATAAAAGATAGATACTGGGAATGGATAATAAAAGATAGGTGATAGAATATAAATAATAGATAATAGATAATAATAGATAATAGGTAATAAGAGATAAGTGCTGGAAATAAATAATAAGAGATAGTAATAAGAGATAGATGATAGAAGATGAGTGATAAGATATAAATAATAAATAATAAATAATAATAGATAATAGATAACAAGAGATAGGTACTGAGAGATAAGAGATAAGAGATGAGTAACAGAAGATAGATAATGGAATATAGATAATAGATAATATTGAATAATAGATAACAGAAAATAGATACTGAGAGATAGATAATAGAAGATAGGTAATAGAAGATAGAAAACAGGATATAGATAATAGATAAGTGATAATAGATAACAGATAATAGGAGATAGATACTGGCCTATAAGGATATAGTGAGAGGGAGGCAATAGTGATAAATTACCCCTTTATCAGTATCAGATTAATGCTTTCTATACTTTTTTTACAGTTTCTGATACCTCTGACTATATGTATCTGAAGTATACTTATTTTAGTATAATATTTTCTTTCTTTCACTATCATCAATAAGATATTGTTTGAATATATTATAGGCTGTATAGAGTATCAGCTAATCTTGGGCATCAAGTACTAGTATAGGTTACCTATAGGTCCTTAGTACCTATAGTTAGGCCCTCTGAGCTTTGGTGAGCTTTTTGATAAGTATAGTACTAGTATAGGTGACTACTTTTTAGGTAAAGTTGAGATAGGAGAAGAGATGGTTATTACAGATAAGAGAAAGGATGATTATGATAAACTAGTCAGGTACTAGGCTAGAGGCAGTTATCAGAGCTAGAGTAGGTACTATATCAGTGGGGCCTTCTGATTAGTATAAAGTAGTTAGGTGATAGATATTACTCTCAGCTACTTTTGGTAATATGTAAAGTTGGGCCCTAGTTATTGAGAGTAATTGGGGGGCCCAAGGCTATCCAGATCAGATATCTTGACTATACTCAACTGAAACTAGAAGCTGATATAGTATTATGTTCAAGATCTACAGGCTTGAGTAATAGAGTATTGGGGGTCTCTTCTTGCCTTATATATAAGTTCTCTACTCATCTCTCTAGAAGAACCAGATTCTACCTATTTTTCTATACTTTGATGGGAGTTTTTCTTTATCTGTCACTCTACTTGAGATAGCAGAGGCTATATGAATTAGCTCAGATATGGTCTTGTATATACATTGGAGTTTTGGATATATGTCTTTAGTTATAGGTATATAATTGTTTACTCTCTAGTAGTAGGAAGAGTATGGTGTGTAAAACAAGATATAGATATTCATAAACCCTGCTATATCTAGTATAGTAAAGCTGCTGAACAATAGCTAGCCTAGGTTAATGAGAGTATAGTTCTCAGGGGGTAGTGGGGGAGGGGTTTGGCCTATATAGTCTAGGTTCTCTTTTAATAAAAATCTGTAAGACTTCAAGTTAATAAAAAAAAAAAAAAAAAAAAAAAAAAAAAAAAGACAGATACTGAGAGATAAGTAATAAGATATAGATGATAAGAGATAGTGATGAGATATAGGCTAGATAATAGATGATTAGTGCTCTGAATGAGTCAATCTGGATGGAATTTGAATCCCATCTGGATGGATTTGAATCAATAATTATTTTGATTTCCAAATTAGATAATTAAATGTTTACATCAATAACTCAATGAATAATCATCCAAATTTGATTATCTTGGTGTCATTTGAAAGCCCTTAATAAGGCCTTTATAATGATACTAAGAACATTAAAATCGGATAATATGTTGCTGAGATATTAAGGAAAATGTTCTGTTTGATGAAATTTTCAAAATTGGCAAATCGAGATGTTTTCCTTGATATCTCAGCAACGCATGATCCGATTTCAATGTTCTTGGTATCATTAGAAAGACCTTATTAAGGGCTTTCAAATGACACTAAGATCATTAAATTTGGATGATTATTTATTGAGTTATTGATGTAAACATTTAATTATCTAATTTGGCAATTAAAACAATTATTGATTCAAATCCATCTGGATGGGATTCGAATTCCATCTGAGTTGATCCAGATGAGATTCAATATGAATCAATCTGAATCCAATCCAGATTAAATTGACTCATTAGGAGCACTATAGATGATAGATAATAATAGATAATAGGTAGTACTCCAAATGAGTCAATTTATCTAGATTAGATTTAGATTGGATTCAGATTAAATTCAGATTGAATTCTATCTAAATTAGCTTAGATAGAAAATGAGCTGATTCAGATCAATTTGAAGTAGCTTAGAGAATTTAATATTTGTTTTGATTTTTAAATTAGCTAATTAAATATTTACATCAATAACTCAATATATAATCATCCAATTTTGATAATCATGATGTTATTTTAAAGTACTTAATAAGGTCTTTATAATGATATCAAGAATATTAAAATTGGATTATATATTAAGGAAAATGTCCAACTTGCTGATTTTAAAAAATTTTTCAAAAGAATGTTTTTTTTAATAGCTTAGCAATATATGATTCAATTTTAATATTCTTGGTATTATTAGAAAGACCTTATTAAGAGCTTTTAAATGATATCATGATTATTAAAATTAGATGATTATATATTAAGTTATTGATATAAATATTTAATTGTCTAATTTGGAAATCAAAATAATAATATTATTATATTTTATTCTCTTTTTCAAATTATACTATCTATAAGTTACTTTGAATTAATTTAAATCAATCTAGATTGACTTGTTGGACTATCTAAATCTATCTGAATCAACTTGAATCTGATATAAATCTGATTCAGATCAGCTTATTCAGAGTATCAATAATAGGTATATAATAGGAGATAGATACTAGTAGATAAGCAATGAGAGATAGATAATAGAAGACAGATAATAGATATGTAATAAGAGATGGGCAATAAGAGACAAGATGATAGATAATGATAAATAATAGGTAATAGGAGATATATAGATAATAATAAATAATAGATAATAAGAGATAGATACTAGGAGACAGGTGTTGGAAGATAAGTGATAGGAGATAGATGATGAGATATAGACTAGGCAATAAATGATAAATAATAATAGATAACAGATAATAGAAAACAGATACTAAGAGACAGATAATAAGAGATAGGTAATAGGAGATAGATAATAAGAAATAAGTAATAAGAGATAGATAATGAGAAATAAGTAATGAGATATAAAAGATAGGTGATAGAATATAGGTAATAGATAATAAGAGACAGATACTGAGAGACAGATAGTAATAAGAGATAAGTAATAGATAATAGATAATAATAGATAATGAGAGATAAATAATAGAATAATGAGTAACAGATAACAGAAGATAGATTACTAAGTATTATATATATTTAGATAATTAAATTCATTAACTAGCTTATTAAAGATATCTTTATCTCTAAGAATATTATTATAAGTTAAATTATCTATCTTATAATATATTTTATCATCAATATCTATCTCATCATTATCAAACTTATATATTAGCATTTTCATTCTTCTCATCTTTTTCCTTTTCATTATCTGAACTTATATCAATAATTAACTGATTTACTATAATTTATTTAAGAGTAATAATATAATTCTTCTCAATTAAGCTATTTTTATTAGACTATATCTTTTTCACCAAAGTGCCCCAGACTTCTTAAGTTATCTTTACAAAGTTATTTATAATATAGTTTTTGACTTTTTGAAAATCTTTACTATTGTTGACTTTAGCAATATAGCCTTTAGTAATTCACTATACTAATTCAATTAGGTTGAGCTCTAGATAATATAATAGAAGTCAGTAAATATTAAATCCATATTCTTGTACTATTTTTTCAGCAACTAAAGTACTACTGATCTTTTTCTGATATAATTTGCATTATACAAACTTCAGGCAATACTTTTCAACACAACTTAGAGAAAAGGTACTAATAATATATTATTAAGTAAGAGTCCTAATGGACATACTGGGTCAGATAGATCTGGGGCATTCAGCTGATAGTATGTGGGGAGGAGTTATGGCCTAGGAATGAGTGCTTTTAAAGATATAAATAGTGGTGAAAGATCTGGAGAAGAGCTGGTATCTGGTGGAAATGAGGGCAGGTCTGGGCCCCCTAGCTTTACTGATAAGATGAAGAGAAGGGGATAGCTGATAAGTACTCAGACTAATATAGTTGAGAGGAAAGGCATAGCTAACCTGGGAAGGACAGAAGATCCTTTGCCTAAGAGAGCAAATATAGGAGTAGAAGAGATTATGACTGAAAGAAGTAATGTGACTACTGATAGTGATGTGATGAGGAATCTCACCAAAGAGAGCAGATCCCTAGAGGACCCTCGAGGGGATGTTTACATCTCCCATACCTTCTTCAACAAGTACCTAACTGCTGCCCTGCAGTTCCACAGCTCTCTTCAACCACCAGGCTTGCAAGCAGTGCAGCCTCTTAGGAAAGTCCACCAGTCCAAGACCCCCCCTTACTACTGGCCTTGCAAGAGTATCCTAACTGACCTGGGACCTCCTCCCCACCCAGATCCAATCCCTAGCCACCTTCATCAGCTTCTTCACCACCCACACTGGGAAGTTGAGGTGATATGCCACATACCACAGCTTGGGGAACTAATATACATTCAAGATTGATACCCGTCCAGCTAGAGAGATATGGTGGCCTCCCCACCCTCGAAGGGTCTCCCCCCAAATGTTCACCCTGCTCTCCCACTACCCTCTTGGCAGGACAGAGCCATATATAGAGAGGAAGATGCCCAGATACCACACCATCTTACTAGTAGGGACAATTGTTCCAATGATGTCCCCGCCTACTAGCCCATTCCCTAGCACCATTGTCTCACACTTATGCCAGTTGAGCTTTGCCCCCGAGTGGGCCTCATATCATTCCACAGTCTCCTGAAGTGCCTCTACATCTGCCACAGACCCAAGTCCAACCACTATATTATCAGCAAAGGTTCCCACCTTCCACTCTATACTATATATAGAGAGCCCCACTACCTTCTGGCGAATCCTATCCATCAATGGCTCCAGCGAAAGGGCATAAAGAATAGAGGACAGAGGGTCCCCCTGAGGAACTCCTCTTCCCAAGGAAAATGCCCTCCCATGGTGACCATTACACATCAGAGCTGCCCTACTGCTCTCCAGCAGACTTAATATAGAGGCCCTAAACCTTGAGGGAACCCCAATATGGTCCAATACCTTGCTCAGCCACACCTGCCATACTCAGTTGTAGGCCTTCTCCTGGTCCAAAAAGACCAACCTTCCATCTAAGCCACAAGCCCAGGCCCCCTCAATAATGCCATGAACCTATGCAGTCCTATCTCTTATAAGTCTGCCCCCAACAAAGCCCTGCTGCTCCTCCCCCAGCACCTGTTGGGCAACTTTCTGCAGCCTTGCAACAATCACCTTAGTCACCATCTTCCTATCCATGTCCAGAAGTATGATCAGCCTCCAGTTCTTTCAGTCTTCCCTCCTCCCCTTATCTTTGTACAATAAGGCCACCAGCCCGAGATCCTGCTCTCCAACCCACTCACCTCTCTGAAGAATATGGTCACAGAGAGCAGCCATCTCACCCAATACTCTAGGGACATTTACCATCTTCTTCCAGAAGTCCCACGGTAGTCCATCCTCCCCTGGTGCTGTCCCAAGTTTAGTTGCTGCCAGGACACTTTGGATCTCCTCTCCCTGCACCAGTAAGATCAAGTTACCCAGTTCAGCTACTTGCGGAGGCCTCCACTCTTCAAGTGTGTCTACAATCTCTGCTCCATCAACACCCCCTTCTCCCTCACTCCACAAGCCCTACTATCTCTCCTTCAACTCCCCTAAGATTTGTTGCATGCCATATAACATGTCCCCATTAGCATCCAGAACTCCATCCCACCAATGGTGCACTCTCCTAGCTTTGAGAAGTCTTGATAAGTACCTAGAAGGCCGCTCACCCTCCTCAAGCCCCTGCCATTGTAGCCTTGCAGCCATACCCCACATATGAGTCTTCTCCTCTTCCCTCAATATCTGTTGTAGTTCCACTATCTCCAATTTCGCCCTCTCGATCCTCCAATCCTCCACCCCAACAATAGTGAGCAAATCTGCCCAATCCATTTGTAGTCTCCTCAGCCTGCTGGAAGCACACCTCATGTGCCTCCTCCTCTGCCTCCTGGCCTCTCTACCAGCCCCTTCCCAATAAACCCTCACAGCCTCTTTCAATCTCATCCAGCGGACCTCCACTGGCAAACCCTCATGCCCCCAATTAAAAACCTTTGCCTGAATGTCCTCCACCCATGATTCCCACAACCCCTTCTCAGCCAGCTGGGAGGAGTTAAGATACCAATGTCTGGGTCCATCTCCACTCCCCCCAAACTGCCCCTGCCCCAAAAGTCCCCAGTGATCAGACTATGGGCACTACTCCACTTCCAATGTCCTCCAAACATCCGAACCCCAACACTCTGCTGTCAGAATCCAGTCAATCCTTGTGCCCAGGCCATTCACCCAATGCGTGTAGACTGTAAGCGCACAACCTCCAAGCCACAGAAATCATACGCGATCTCCGAACAAATCTGGAAATTACCTGCAAGATCACGAAGCTGAGAGAAACAGAAGTCACAGTGCACAAAGCTGAGTCAATACCAAGTCACGGAACACAAGATTCACACAAACGGGATCTTACCAATCCAGAACAAATGCATATATACCCAGCCCCGAGACGCGTCGAAACAGAGAACCAAAACAAACAACATCCATAACTTCCAAACACACAAACATGACCACCGAGATCTACAACCGCATCCGTGCTGACATTTGGAATGCCATTGTCAACCGAGCCACATCCCCTCTGCCCCTCATGAATATCTACAGCCAAGCACCCCTCTACTTCGTGGAAGCCCAATGGAACACCCTGAACATACTTAATGAGGCCCACCGGATTGGACAAATCTCAAGCTACTACCAGATTGGCCGCCTCCTAGAAGACATGATTGACCACCACCATGATACAGACATTACCCAGATGTCTCAACACCAGAAGCTCATTGCCCGCAAACACCGAGAGCTCTTCTACGAGTACAGCACCTTTATTCCCCGCCTCCGAGTTACTACCAGCGAAATGGTTGCTACCCTGTCCTATGGCCAAATCGACGACATGATACAAGAACTCAACCACAAGTACCTTGAGTACGTTGAAACCACAGACAGAACCTTCCCACACCCCGATGACTACATCCTGCAAATGCCCCAAGTTGGATATACTATGAAGGACATCTACGATATAATTAACTTCGACAAGGACGAAGCAGAAGACAATGATCCTTCTGACGCCGACATGACCTCAAGCCAAGGATCTCTTCCAACTCTGATCACACCGCCAACTCTGCCGATGAACTTACAACAGTTCATAACAGCATACGAGACTTATTGGGACAATGACCACTGGCACGAATACCAACCTGCATTCACCCCCGACTACTTCAACTACAATGAAGAGACCGGAGAACACAACCTGTATCTTCAGACAACCCTCGAGATTGAACCAACCACTCCACCACCTGAGTACGAGCAACATGAATCACAACCGCCAGCTTACTACAATCCCGCGACTCATAGTGCTGTAACCTATAGAAGATATGCAGACAGCGAATCCAATGAAAGCGAAGACAGCACACCCCTCCTTCATCCACCGACACCTTACCCAGCATACGAGACAGATGATGCCATCCTGTGGGACGGAGATGAAGTCCCAATATATTATTACCTCAGCTAACAAGGAGAAGTAATCCACGAACCACTCTTCTTAGATGACTACTTCATCAGAGATGATGTCATTGATGGTGATGTCATCGAAGACTACCCAGACAGCGTGTAAATCTATAAATAGATTAGCAGTCATAGTATAGTTAGATTAGCCTTATACTACATGACTGCATTCCGACTCAGCAAAGCACTTAGTACTACACCCATATCTAGCATAGTCCAGATAGCCCCTCACTAGTATAAATACCCCCTCCCCCAGACCTCAGAATCTCAGACCTGAACAATCCGAACACAACTCCTGAGCACTTCCCCACAATACCCCTTCACACAACTACTCCTAGTATAGCAATATTATGAATAGCAAATAAACCTATTTAATAACCCACAAACCACTCTTAAGTAAATCCATTCCCTGTTAGGTCCTACTCCTAACCCCATCACGAAATTTCCTAATTGGGTATTGTCTGCAACGATACGCCAATTCAACTAAGCTGGTCTTAGTTTCTTGAACTTCCTGAAATACAGAAAATCCAGAACTTCCAGAAAACCCTTCCAGAACTACGTAACGGTTACCCTAAAAAGCAACCCTCTTACATAGACCCTGGCATCACCCCACCTAGTTCTGCCCATATCCCCCAAGGAGCTCAATGTCTCCACCTCCTCCTATGTGTCCAGATCTCCACTTCTACCCCCAGCACTCCTCCCTCCATCAGTCCTGTCCAGACACAGATCCCTAACCATATTAAAGTCCCCACTGAGTACATCAACCCCTTCCTCCAAGAGAATACCCTCCTCCAGCAGCCCCCTAATCCATGCAGTCCTCTCACCCCTATCCGCAGGGTAGTAGCAAGAGCCCACTATCACTAATTCCCACCCTGGCTGATGCCAATCTCCCCAGACCAAGCAATCCCCCCAGCTCCTAATTCCCCCCAAGTCACCTCTGCCCTTTCTCACCAAAATCACTACCTTTCCAAACCAAGCAGCAGCCCCACCCCATTCTCTAGTCTATTCTACACAATCATCCTCATCTTTACATCGAATATCCTATAGTAAAAAGAGATCTGCCTCCAATCCCTTGAGCCAAGTAAAAATGTTCCTCCACCACCCAGTGCCCCTTAACCCATTCACATTTAATAAGAAAATATTGGTTATACTATTCATAAGGAATAATGTTATATCGTGGTCCCATCCTCTACAAGTCTGTATTTTGCTCCTCCTGTACCACGTCCAAGTCATGTTCAGTAGCTAGTTCCTTCTCCCCTGCTTCCTGTACTACCAATGCTCCCAGAAGTTCTACCATTGCCCCATCTTCATGCTCCTCAAATTCCTCATGGTACTCCAGACAGGCCTCCTGCCAGAGCTGCAAACCATGATGCTCTGCCCAGCAATAGGCCACCCACTCACCAGCAACCACCCCCAGCTCTGCCTTCCTCACCTCATCCACCTCATACCCCTTCTCCTCTAGGAAAATACCCAGAATCTCTACCTTCAGTACCTCCACCATTCCATCACCATGCAAAATCCGTGCCCAATACTCCTCAGGTATTGCCTGCAGATCCACTTCCCCCAAAGCGTCTGCTGTGAGATTATCCATTACCTTGCGCATCCACAATAAGTTCCCCACCTCCTTTCCTCCTGGAGTCCCTGGCCGCCCTACATCCAGTATCATAGTGTTAGCACCTACACTGGCAGCCTCATCCCACTCTTTCTCAGGAATATCCACCAGCTCATCCTCTCCAACCGCCACCACCTGACCCCCTTGCCTCATATCAGAGACCCCAAAGCACACCTGCTGGGCCCCCTGCATCCATGTATCCTCTGTCATCCCTCTCTTCCCACCTGGGCCCCTCCTAATAAGTAGGGGGGGGGTGGTATCCAACTCCGGCTCCCACACTTCAAAGGTACTATTAGCAAATGGGTCCTTGTCCAGCTTCCCCCCAGCCCCTGCCTCCTTCGCCTCTATCTCCTCTCCTCCTTTACCAGCCCAGACACTGGTCTCCGCACCTCCAGACCCCTCAGTTACAACCAATGTTTTCTTCACCCTCCTGTCATACTCACCAACAACTCCTGCTGCCTCTTGTATCTCTGGGCTCGCTCCCATTGCTTCTTATCTATGTGGACATGCTTCCCACCCACAACCTCCAGATGTGTTGACTCCTCATACAGTCTCCAGGCCTTTGCCCTCCTCTCCACAGCACCACTCAACTCCTCCAGCACCTCCAACAAGTCCTCCTCCTCCTCTTCACTCCCTTTCACCCTCGACACCTTGCAGACAATGGCCCCCCACATCAGTACTGAGGGCCAGTCACTTGCCTTCCCCATGGCCTCCTTTCCTGCCAGCTGAATCCTTACATCAATGTTGCCTGTCCTGATCGTAGTCCCCTCCCACACCTGAAAGCCAATGTCCACCATGTTGCCATACTCAATCATCACCTCCTCCACTCTCTTCCTAGTCTCCTCCTTAGTCACTGTAGGCACCCCCTTCACCAGAAGCTGTATCACCCTGGGGTCCTATTGCAAGCACTGCACCATGGGGACCACTACCTCCCCAACCACAACTCCAGTCTTCAGTGCCTCATCCAGTGGGCTGACTTCTTCAAAGCCCACCTCAACCCCCTCCAGACCCTTCAAAAACTTCACCGAAGCTGCCCCAGCCACCTGCTTCGAGACAAGCCCCAGGACCATCCTTGCCGTCACTGCCAAGCCCCAGAAGTACAAGGTCACCGCAAACTCCAAGATCGATTTCTTGAGTAATGGTGCCACCACCAGCCCTATTATACCATCTGCCAGGTCCCCCTTCTGCATCGGGAACCCCTGCCCCTCCTGGCCATCAGCTGTCACATCTCTTTTTTTCTTCTGATTCCCTATCATACTCCCATCAACAGTCACACTCCCAGCCACCGCACCTCCAGCCCCTATACCTGCACTCTCAGCCAGAGCACTGCCCCCCCTCCCAAGACTCACCTTGCCCTTCCCCTCAGCACCACCAGCCCTACTACCCACTGGCCACCCACTCTCCTTGATCTTGTCTGCAAAACTTAGGAGACCAGACCTTCCCCCATTGCCACCAAGCACTGGCCCCCCTCCAGAGCCTTCCCCCTTCTTTGGTCCTCCAAAGGCCCCCATCCCCAGGCCATAATCCCTTCCCACCTGCTGTCAGTCAAAGGCTCTAGATCCACCTGACCTAGTATGCACACCTGAATGGTCATTGCTCTCCATGTTGCTAGTTGCCTTTCACCAAAAACATTGTCAAAAGTATTGCTTGAGTCTTGTATCACCTGAATGTTACTAGTGAAAGATGCTGGATAAATATGGAGCTGTGAAGAGGATGTATCTATTTCAATATTATTTCCTATGAATAGTACAACTAATATTTTTTTTATTAAATATAAATAGCCTGAGGGGTTCTGGAAAGCAATATAACATTTTTACTTAGTTAAAGAAATTAGAGGCTAATCTCTTTCTTCTGCAGAATGTGTAATGTGAAAAGGACCTTGATCAATAGGAGTAGATGAGAGAATGGAGTGAAGCTGTAGTTTGGAATGGCAAGGTTGGGCTATAGGTGCAGAAAGGGTGAGGTGAAATATGTGGAAGCAAGAACTGGGGGAATCAAATGGTTTGGAGAGAGTAGTACTGATCTAGATAGGAGCCAATTGTGGTTAGATCTTATTACTATCTAGTAGTTAGGAGTAAGTATGTGGAGTAGATTGAGGGTCTTTTAAATAGTGGAGTACTTGTAAAGATAAGAGTGGAGATGCTTGGGGGGGACTTTAACATAGTTTATTTGGTATAGTTAGATAGAATAGATGGGGAGAGAAATACAGGGGGCAGGAGTAGTGGCCTGAAGGGCTAGGAGGAGATATAGTAACTTAGTTTCTTGGTAGATACTAGTTAAGCATTGTAGGGAGATAGAAGGATCTATACTCATTAGGTGAGGGGCCTGGAGACTAGGATTGACTAAATGCTGACAACCAATTACTGGGGTCTGGATGTCTAAAAGTCTCTGGAGGTCAAGTAGTGTCTATGGTCAGATTATTAGAGCTTGTTAGGGCAGGGTCAGTTTGGGAGAAGTGGGGATGGGTCTGGACATTGGTACCTCAATTTCTTATTACTAGCTGAGAAAGAGCAGTGGGATACTTAGGTAGGAGCATTAGACAGAGAGTAGATTATAGGTACTCCAGTGGGTATTCAATGGGTGAGGTTAAAGAAGACTATCAGAGTTTACTAGAGTAAGGCTGGCAGAGTAGCAGGAAGACAGTAGAAGAAAAGGGTGGCTTAGGCCTCTGCTAGGCTGGCCAAGCTTCAGGAGAAATGGATTATTCTTTTGGCTTAGAATGGAGTAGAGAATTGGAGGTTGATGCAAGTGAAGCTGGAGATTGCTAAGTTATAACTAATGTTGAGGAAGGAGAAAGAGACTCTGGCAAGAGGAATAGCTATATAGCTATATTGGCAGGGGTTTGAGGAGGAGAAGAGGTCCTCTATCTATCATGGCTTCTTTGGGCAAGGAGGGTGAGGCAGAGGTGAGAGGAGGTTCTGGATTCTGAGGGTCTGATGATATATAGCTTATAAACCATTTTAGGCTCTCTGAAAAAGAGGTGGAGCAATCTATAGAATGAGGAGGAGGGTGGGGCTAATGTTGCTGAGATTGAATACACTTTGGAGAATTGGTGCTCTCTACAAGTAGATGGGCTAGACAGTTTGATACTACTAGTTCAGAAGGAGAAAATTTACCAGATTCTTGCCATGACTAAGCTGGACACTATACTGGAAGAGGATGGTCTGCTCTAGGACTTTTGGAAGAAGATGGTGAATGTCCCTAAAGTGCTGGAAGAGATAATGGTACTTTGTAACTTAGTACTACAGTCAGAGAAGTGGGTGGGAGGACAGGATCTGGGGCTGGTGGTATTGTTATATAAGGACAAGAGCAGGAGAGAAGATTGGAAGAACTGGCAGCCAATCATACTTCTGGATATAGATAGGAAGATAGTCACTAAGGTGATTTTTGCAAAACTGTAGAGGATAGTCCAGCAAGTATTGAGTGAGGAATAATGGGGTTTTGTTGGAGGACAGCTCATTCAAAATAGCACAGCTTGGGTTTATAGTATCATGAAGGGGCTTAAGCCTATAGGCTAGATAGGAGATTGGTTTTCTTGGATCAAGAGAAGACCTATAATTGTATCTAATGGATCTGACTGATAAAGGTGCTAGATAGGATTGGAATCCCTCAGTAGTTCCAAGTATCAATAATTAGCCTACTAGAAGGGAGTAGGGTAGCACTTATATATAATGGCCATTAGAGAGTAGTATTCTCTCTAGAAAGGTATTCTTCAGAGTGACCCACTGTCTCCTATTTTATATACTCTATCTTTAGAGCTATTGATAGATAGAATTTGTTATAAGATAGTTGGACTCTCTGTGTTTGGAATTGTCTGGAAGGTTGGGATCTTTGCAGATAACATAGTGGTTGGTCTCAGATCAATTGTTAAGACTCTTAAGAAAATAGTGAAGTAGTATGAGGCAAACTCTGAAGTGAAGCTCAACTGGCATAAGTATGAAATGATAGTATTGGGCAATAGTCTAATAAGAGGGAATATTATTTGAATAATTGTTCTCACTAGAGATACTGTGAGATACTTGGGTATTTTTCACATCTTTTATCAGTAATATTCGGGTGACACAAGACTCAGACAATACTTTTTACAATGTTTTTGGTAATAGATGACTATTGATATAAATGGCAATGATCGAACTGATGAGCATGCTGGCCAGGGGGGCAGTGGTGCCTTTGGCTGGCAGTAAGTGAGGAGGAGGGGAGATGGTTTGGGGATACTGGGGGCCTTGATGGCTGGCCGAGGCTCTGGTGGGAGAGGGAGGGGTAGCCTGAGACAGCAAGGAGGGGAGAGGTCGACCTTTGCTAACAAGGTCAAGATGGGGAGAATGGCCTCTGGTCTGGATAGTTGGCTGAGTGTCGACAGCTGCTGCTGGTGAACAGGGAGGAGTGACCAGGGGAGTGTCTGGTGGTAGAGAAGGGGGGGGTGTAGGGGCTGGAGATATGACTGTTGATGGAGCTGTGACTGGGGATCTGGAAAAAAATCCAGATGTGATAGCAGCTGCTAGTTCAGGACAGGGAGTAGGCACAAGGCCTGAGAACCTGGCAGATGGGGTGATAGATATAGTGTTAGCACTGTTACTTAAGAAATCGAGGTCAGAATTCGCCATCACAATGTGTTTCAGGGACTTGGCAGTGACTGCGAGGATATCTTGAGACTGGTGGTATAGGAGGCAAAAGGGGCAGCATCAGTGAAGTTTTTAAAGGGGAAAGAAGGGGTCAAGGTAGAGTTCAAGGAAGAAGAAGCACTGTTAGCTGCCATGGAGAAGGGGGTGACGGTGGGCAGGGTCATGGTCCCTATGGCCAGGTGCATATACTGAGACCCCTGAGTGGTGTAGTTGATAGTATTGGATCTTCCTACAGTGTCAAAGGAGAGGGCTAGAGAGTTGATTGTGGTGGCGGTCAAGGAGTATAGAGAGATTGTGAATGTCAGGTTCAAGGTCTGACATCGACATCTGGGTGAGGCTGGCTGGAAAGGAGAATATGGGGAAGACAAGGGACTGGCTGGCAGTTCTGAAGTAGAGACTGGTAGAATGCAAGGTCATGAGAGTGAAGGGGACTTAGGAAGAGGAGGAAGACTTGCTTGAGGCTCTGGAGGACCTGGAAGGAGCAGTCGAGAGGAGGAGATTGGCTTGGAAGAAGTATGAGGCCAGGACAGTGATGGAAGTAGTTGATGGGAAGAGGGTCAGAATGGATTGGGTGACCTGGGAGAAGATGCAGAGGAGGAAAATCCAGAAGGAGCTACTGGTGAAGCTGGGTGGCAGTAGGGCAAGCAGTAGCACTAGGAATGGGAAAGCAGGATTGCGGGAGAGTGCCTGGGCAGGGGGAAGCAGGATGGCCCAGAGTGGGGCACAGGATGGACTGAGAGAGGAGAGAGATGGCATTGTGGAGACAGATGCGAAAATGAGCAAAGAGGTATACCCTCAGTATAGTGTCCCAGATGAGGCAGGGGGGGGAGGAGGAGTTACTGGATATACCAGATGAGGAGTGGGATGAGTCAGTGAGGAGGAGTACTTTGGTGGACCCAGAGATGGAGGGTGGTCAGGTTGCCCAGAGAGTGGCAGAGGCAGTGGATAAGGAGAAGTGGCTGTGGAAGACTCTGGAAGGGGTGGCAGCAGAGGAGCTGGAGGGAGAGGATTTCTGAGTTATGGAAGAGAGGCATTAGGAGGAAATCCTTTGGGGTGAGGAGATATCGAGGAAGGTGAGAAATGAGATCCTGGCAGTTCTTTTGGAATCAGTTGAATACCAAGTTGATGATCAGAGAGAGGAAGAACTTAGGGAGATTGCAAATGATCAGGCAGCATACTTGTGGAGCTCAAGGAAGAGATTGGAGAAGTAGAGGGTGGTCTGCACAGACTACCAGTCAGAGATGGAGGTGGTGAATGGGGTGGAATGTCAGGAAATCTTGGAGGCATTGGATACTCAGGCTGTCATAGAGGGTGACTTGGAAGCAGAGTGGTGCTTGGATCTGACTGGGGATGAGATGAGCATGGAATACTAGACTGGGAACTCAAATTCAAACATTTTTTCAATATGAACAGTATAACTAGAATATTCTCTTTGAATATGAATAGGTTGCAGGAGATAGCTAGGAGGAAGCACATATTTGGATGGCTAAAGAGACTGAATGCAGATCTCTTTTTGCTGCAGGATGTCCATTATAAGGTAGATGTGAACTTACAGGATTGGACTAAGGAATGGGGGGGGGGCTGCGATATGGATGGGAAGGGTGGGTATTCTCATTCATAAAGAGATGGGAGATATTGGGGACATTGGACATTGGGGGTCTTGGTTGGTGTGGAGAGTGTGGAAGAGGCCTGGATGGAGCCCATTGACAGTTGGGTCATGTTACTGCCCAGCAGAGAGAGGAGAACAGGTGGATTGGATTCACCAATTGAAAGAGACCAGTGTCTTGGGCAAGATTGGGTTGGACTGCCTGGGGGATGACTTCAATATGGTACAGGATATGGGAATGGACAGGACAGATAGAGGGAGAGAAATGAGGAGCAGGAGTGGTAGATTGGATGACTGGTTGGAGATGGAGAGGCTGAGTTCTTTGGTTGATGCAGAGAGACAGTTTTGGGATAATCATCGAATTTATACTCACTGGGTGGCAGGGTTGGACTCAAGAATTGACTGGATATTGATGGCAGATTGCTGGGGTGATGATGTCTGGACAATGCTAGAGATGGTTTGGTGTCTATGATCAGATCACTAGGGCCTACTAGGAGGGGGGAGGTTTGGGGGAAGTGGGGATGGACCTGGACATTGGCAACTAAATTCTTCTTTATTGGAGGATGGGGTTCTGTAGGTAGACTGGGAAAAGGAGGTTATTGGGAATATTGGAAGGTGGCAGGACTGGGGGCTGGTGATTGGAGACCACTGAAAGAGGCTGAAGGTGAGTGCTCAGAGGTACTGGAGGGAAGCAGGGAAAGAAAGAGGTGCCCAGTGATGGCAGAGGGTGCTATGGGCCTTGCAGTGATTGGTGATGCTCATGAGGAGATGGGCAGGGGTGCTAGAAGATTGAGAGGCAACTGACTGATATATTGTGAGGATTCAGAAGGAAGTTGAGGAGTTTAAGAAAGTGTTATGAAGATAAAAGGAGGTTAGGCTGAAGGGAATAGTGGTATAGCTACAGTGGCAGGGGCTTGAGGAGAGAGAGAGACCTACTAGGTTTTTATTGTGGATGTTACAAGTGCAACATATGAAGCAGCAGTGGGATGGAGTCCTGAATATGGATGGGGAGATGGTGGTGGGGACTCTGGTAATTCTTGGATTGCTGAGAACCTAGTGGGAGGATTTATGGAGTGAAGAGGAAGGAGGGGAGGATGCTTTGGATATTGAGAGACAGCTGGAGGGTTGGTATCTGGACCCTGCATTGGGTCTGGAGACTCTGGGGGATCCAGTGAGGAGAGAGGAAATCTGTAAGGTCTTGGCTATGATGAGTAAGGGGACAGCTCTGAGGGAAGATGGACTTCTCTGGAATTTTTAGAAGAAGATGGCTGAAGTGGCAGAAGTATTGGAGGAAATAATGGCAATGTGTGGTGAGGTTCTTCAGTCTGGGACTTGGATTGGGGGCCAGTGCCTAGGGCTGGTCTCCTTGCTATACAAAGATAAAAGGAGATGGGAGGATTGGAAGAACTGGCAGCTGATCATGCTACTCAATATAGACTACAAACTGGTGACTAAGATATTGGTAGTGAGGCTGCAGAGAATTGCTCAACAAGTTCTGGGGGTAGAGCAATGAGGATTTGTCAGTGGCTGGTTAATCCGAGATGGGACAGCTTGGGTACATGGTGTGATTGAAGGGATCTGGACTACAGGGGTGAATAACAGATTGGTTTTTCTGGATCAGGAGAAGGCATATGATAGAGTGAGGAGAGTCTGGTTGGAGGGGGTGTTGAAATGAATTGGTGCTCCCCTGGGGTTCCAAAGGTCATTGGTCAGCCTTTTGGAAAACAGTCAAGCTACATTGATCATCAATGGCCACAGGGGGGTGACCTTTCCCCTTGGTTATAGAGTGCCTCAAGGAGACCCTTTGTCTCCTATCTTATATGTTCTCTCCCTAGAGCTCCTACTGGATAGGATCTGGTATCGAGTTGGGGGATTGGATATTCTAGGGATAAATTGGAAGGTGGGGGCCTTTGCAGATGACATAGTGGTTGGACTGGACTCATTGGCAGATGTGGGGGAATTGAGGAGGTTGGTGGAGTGATATGAGAAGGGCTCTAGTGCTAGGCTCAATTGGCACAAATGCGAAACTCTAGTGCTAGGTGGTGGGATTATTGGTGGTGATGTGATTGGGACAGTGGTGCCGACAAGAGAGCCAGTTCATTACCTGGAGATTTACTTTTTGGTATATAGGTCCCTTCTTCTCCATGCTTAGTAGAACCAATGACTTCTGGAGTGGGGTACTACACTTCTGCACTGGGGAGGTCAGTGTATGTTCTTGGCAGGAAGGGTGATGGTACTGAATATGTATTGGCTACTGAAGTTGTGGTATGTGGGATTTCATCTAGACTTCCTGGCTTGGGTGGTTAGGAGATTGTTGAAGATGGCAAGATCATAGATCTGAGCTGGGTGGCATAGTTAGATAGGATGGGAGGTTCTTACCCTACCAGTGGAGAGAGGCAGGCTGGATTTAGTAGACTTTACTAAATGACTACTCTGCTTGAGAGCCTGGTGGCTGAGGAGGGTGAGTGAGCTGTGGGGTTGAGAGTGGGTGCCACTCATGCAGAGAGTGTAGGAGGCCTGGTATTCCCCCCATGGAGATTCTGGAGACCTGCTTGTGATAGTAGCCATAGATGGGAGTGGAAGGATGTGGTATAAGGGCTTCTGGTGGAGAGTGGTAGATGGTGCTAAGAAAATTGGACTTTGGTAGCAGGGTGAGGAAAGATAGGCAGATTGGGGACTGCAGATGTGGAGATGGGACAGGCTACTACTGAGTGGGGTTTTGGTAGAGGACTTTCAGCTTAGTGATAGAGTAGAGTATTTACAGGGCTTAGGTGGGGACCTTTGGCCTAAAGCCTGGTAGAGAGTTGGGATTGGTGAGGAGTGGAACTAGAATGGGCTCTGGATTTGGAGCAAGTGGGTGATGCAGTGGCTATCCCCCAAGTTCTGAGTAGTGTGGTGGTGAGTTCTATGGTAGAATGTGATGTTGAACTATTGGTCTGGGCACTTGGTGGCTGGTGGTACATTTGAGTGTAAGGAATGTTTGAATGTGGACAGAAAGGCAGAGTGATACAAATGTCTGAACATTGGCTTGGTGAGTGTGACATTTTAGAGGTGTTTTGGTGTCATATCATGAACTGTTTAGGGTTGCATGTCCTGGAGAGAGGGGAAGGGGGGAGGTGGGGAGAGCTCTGCCATAGGCTGGTTGGAGGGATAGGGGATGAGTGGCTGACCCTTGGTTGGGCTCTGGCCATATGGGTTGAGATGGCTGGACATTGGATACATGTATTTGAGGAGGGTCAATGGGTTGGGGTTAGAGACAGAGTGATATGTTGGGAATGGGGACTATAAAAAAA
>RBNI01001358.1:0-22859 GCA_003990745.1 Jimgerdemannia flammicorona | reverse complement strand
ACACACACACAAAAAAAAACTCACATAAGTAGCAAAGATAATCGCGCTTGCCGGCGCGCTCCTAGCCACCGTAATCCCGCACCCACGATAGAATCCCTTCACGCCCGCTCCATTATAAATGTCCCTTGCGACCTGCACGAACCCACGCCTCTCCACCGTGGACGCACCAACGGGGCGCCCTGCTCTCGCCCTCGCCTGGGTTTCCTCGTCAGTCTGCATGCACGACTTGACGACGTCGACGGGGAACAGGAAGAAATTGTAAGATATCCCGCCGAGCGCGCCTGCCAACATCAGCTGCGACGTTGGGAGGTCCCGCTTAGTGACTACGCGGTGGGGCATTCGAGCCTGCCTTCGCCTAGTCAGCTGGCGACAGGCGAGTTCATACACGCCGAACCAGGCGGCGCCACCTCCCATCTCACGAACGGCGGTGGCGAGGTGGCCGCGGTAGAAGCCCGCGGGGCCGTGTATCCGGAGGGTGTGGAGGATGACATGGAGGGGACCGCGGTAGTGGATAGGGTGCGTGTAAGATAGGGATGTGGTAGTGATGGGTGCGGTAAAGGCCGAGCCGAGTTGGATCTGTAGCTTGCATTTGATGAGCTCGACGGGGGTGAGGATTAAGGAGGCGAAGGTGCCAGAGATGGCGCCAGAGAGAAAGAGTTGTGGTATGGTTAGGGCCGGAAGGTCGTCCTCGTCTGTAATCTGGGCGTACGCAGCGCGTTGTTCAGGGGTACTGAAGAGGTCTCGGATGGTGCGCTGGATCTGTTTATAGCCGACGAAGAGCGCAGCGTTCTCAAGCATCGATCCCACTAGGGGAGATGAGAGACCCTGAAATTGTGGAGTGTTTGAGCGTGCTTGGAGGAACAGATAGACGCGCCATTTGACAAAAAATTCCTGAGCGTAATGGTACCTTGTAGAGACCTTTGACCCCCTCCTGCTTCAAAGTACGGGTAATACAATCGATGGGGCCTTTATATGTCGGATTGTCCAACGGCTGAGTTTGTAGGCGGACCTTGACAGTATCGAATGGATATTCGAATAACTTGCCAACAAGGCCAGCGACCTGAACGATTCGGCATATCCCACACAAGGGAAGCACAGCACGTTTTCAGAACGACGATTCGGCACCCCTGAATGGTACGCTCCACCAAGAAACTGGCCTGAGACGCGACATACCGATCCAAACAGCAGGTCGTTGAGCTGCTTGCTCCGTTGTAATGCGGAGTCAGCGTCATAATCCGGCATGAGAGAAGCCGCAAGGACAACGATGTGTTATGAGAATGAAAGAAAGGTGTTTAGATCTTATCTCCATGTTGAGATCTGTCGATCGCACGTGATGAAGTCGATCTGTTGTTGCTATATACGAAATTACTAGACTCACGCTATCATACAACGTTGAAGTTCGCCCAAGATGCGGTCCATCGTACCAAATGCCTATTGCAGTTACGCTATTATTTGGTCCATCCACCCTTCTCCTTTTTACCGGTCGCTCGTTGATGATATTACTAATTGGCGGCGGATTCAGACGCCTTTTCGGAAATCCGTGTACTTAACATTTTAACGACTACGCGGATTTTATGAAAATGGAGCACATGACCGCCAAGATGAATGGCCCACCGGTATGACGTGCTATTTTTAGTGCTTACCAGTGTCGCTACATATTGTATATCAGCTTAAATCGGCCTTTCGGAGGGTCACTGCAGTTTGTACCGTACGATCCTCCTTGGGTTGCAGCCAGCATAAGGATCAGCGTGTCAAATTTCACGGGACAAAGCTTGAATTTCTCCTTTCCGCGGCGCCCTTTTTTTATCGTGGTTACACGAAAACTTGGGCACAGACCGTCACTAAATACTCAAAACGATGCAAAATGCCCGATGACATTAAGAACTGAGGCACAATTACGTGAAGAATCACAGGTTGTACAAGGTCGTTGCGCCAGAGCTTGACAGAAATGAATGTTACCGAGGAAGATCGTCGGACCTTTCCAGAACAAGCCCAAATCCGTGATGACCCTCCTGATCACGGGATGGTGTGGAAGGGACATCAGTACCGAGTGCTCTGTCGAAAAGCGGGGAGACGGATGGAGGGTAAAGACATATTAATGGGGAAACGGAGCTTGTGTATTTCCCTACCGCATTGACATACCCCTTATTTCACTGTCGCTTTGACATGCGCTTATTTCACTGCTGCTTTGACATGCTGTGATGTCGATCTCGTTCAGAATTCCGAAACACAGTTATAATCATCGAAGCACTGCCATAATCAAAACAAGCTTGGAAAGGCGGATATGGCCCAACGAACCACGTACTTATGAAGTGCAAATTTCAGGAAAGTAACTGTCACCGAAAAGGACATAGCGTGTGAAAGAGATGACAAACCTGGTCGTAAAGAACCGTGTGAATCTCCGAGCTTCATTAGCTTTCCCCGAGCGAGAAAAACTTCACCGTTTGATACACTGCCATGCGGACAAACATCTGACCCAAAATATCGCAACCCTTTTAGATATATAACTCGTTTGCAGACTCCAGTGCTCATCAACGTCGATCAACAGCGCGAAAGACAATTCCAATGCGAAATACGTGTTACCGTTTGACAACTCCCTCGTCGATAGGCTCAACCTACAGCACTCGGTTATGAAGTAGTGCTGTGCGCTGAATCTATTGTTTTCGCGGGATGTGGCATTTCAGGCTGATGAATGGTCCAAGGCAGTTACGGAGATTGTGCGTCTGACGAAGCCGGGAGGATGGGTAGAGCTGTTTGAAGGTTCTGCAAAGTACGGAAATATGCTCAAATCCGTTCAAGATCATGGTCTATATGACGCTCGTGAGTATTTGAATATTTTGGTCTTGTAATGTGCTTACGCAATTATTTTTGGGGCCCTAAACGTACTTTGTCCCGAACGTCATTTTCATGCCAGTCATCAAGCCCTATGAAGCTAAGGGGATTGACGTCGAGTATATCTGGGAGATAAACTTTCACGAAATTCCTTACGGTTGGAAGAGCAAGATCGGCGAGCTGTACAATGAGAATGCCCGCCGAATCTTCACGGTGCTTGGTCCGATGCTCAGGCCCTCGTTGAAAATGGATCAAGACCAGTACGCGAAGTATATTGATGTCATACCAGAAGACACCCTACGCGTATGGCAGGAAACCCATGACCTCAAGGTAAAAAGCAATTTGCGGTGTTCGTTTCGTTGGGTTTAGCAACAGTGAGCTCTCTCATTCGGAGATCCCTTGTCAACAGTGTATATCATATCTATATATTTGCACCAATGTATTGTCATATTCCCCAAAGTTGGTCTTACTCACTTGGAGAGTGTGTCCGGAGGCTATGTTATTATGATCGCGCTTTATTTTTCCGACTTAATCTGGATCGAGAATTTCCTTGGCACCTACTTAATGGTTAGCCCACCTTCATCTTTTCAAACCGTCAATGAAGTGAGCTTGGCGGTTAAAATTGACCGGAACGCACAAACACGTGTGTTCGTTCAAGATATGAATAGCTACGTTTCTTCGCTGTCATCGCACTGGCAATCAAGCTGAAACGAAATCCGGGAATCAAGATTAGTTTTTTTTTTTTTTTTTTTTTTTTTTTTTTTTTTTTTTTTTTTTTTTTTGATCCTATCGCATGAAAAAATGAACGATAAATTGCTCGCCTGCGTATTTGACTCAAGCGTCAAGATGGCAGTGATAGGGGGAATAGCCTTCCTCTTTGAATGGGCGGTTGCTGCGCCCTGAAAATCATGTACAACATGCACAAACAACAAAAGGGCGAGAGGGCATCAGTGCCCTAATTTGAACTTCGTTATTAAACTTCATTTTGGTTATTGAACACTTTAATCGGTTGCTAACAGCGATAATTGGCTGAGCGACTAGATTTAATTTCGCTGCACAGCTTTCCGTATTCTTTTCATGGATTACTTTGTACAGCTGTTTTTGCAACGTCATGGCTTCATCGAATTTCAAATTACATGTTACTCAGGACATGCCTGATTATATCCATGCATATGTGTTTGTTGCCTCCCTCTTCCCATCCAACACATTGTACATTTCCTCCTTTATATCATACTTGAGCGTATGGTATGCTGGCCTCAGTATATTATCCTTCCCGATGGTGCTGGTGAACATACCGCTAACCGTCGCCCTGTACAGGATCTGCGAGGACGCCCCAACGAGCTGGTGGCAAGTGCTTGTTGGTAGGCTCGCCGTGGAAGAAGAGACGCTTGTGGTGACCGCGTGGCTTCTCGACAGGGGAGTAGGCGTGGGCGCGCTTGACTTGATTGATGTAGAAGAACTCCTTGAGGAACTCGGGTGACCCACGGAACAGGTCGCGAGTCTCCTCGAGGAAACTGATCAAGTGGCCGGCCAGTTTCTTGTCGAGGGGATGTACTAGACCAACAATCTCGTTGCCGTGCTTGAAGAAGCGCGTCCAGTCCTCAGCCGTGCCTATGAAGGTCATGGAAGAGATACCGCAGATACACATCATGTAGCGGTAGTAGGGCGATACGCCGGCGGCGAAGGCTGACATGCAGCATTGACGCCAAGCCTGATACATTTTAAATGTATAAGAGAATGTAAGAACCCACGGCTAATGCACCGTATTATATGCAGGAACATCAAAATCTCAGCACAGGATAAAAATTTACTCCTGTGCTAAAATCCGGCAAGAATTTCTTCGTTCCGACAGGGATAACCTTCCCATGCTCTCACCGAAGACTTTGATCGTAGTCTTGGAATTGGCGTCTTTGTTGTGCGTGAAGAGCGACCTGAGTTTCTCGGGATGATCATGAATGTACTCAGCTAGCTCGGACAGTATGAGGAACCACAGTGCGTCTGGGGAGATGATGAGGCCGGCATGGTTGTTCCAAGCTGTGCGGATGTACTCGGCGAAATCGCGGTGGATGAAGGTGTTTCCGTCTGGAAGTATGGAAATGCGAGTTTAAGAAGATTAAGGGTCATTGAAAGAAAAACGACGTTAGATTCAACAATAAAGCGAAGGTTTACGGACACACCTTTATCAGTTATGGTGTCCTCAAGGAGTGTGACTTTTCCTTCTCCAGAGAAGTGTTTTCTGATGATCGCCCGCAGGAGGCTCTCTTTTGAATCACGGATGCGTTCCGTCGGTAGCTTGGGCTTAAGCGAGCCGTCGATCACGATAGTCTTTTTCAGGTTCGGGAGATCCGTAAGAGCGGAAAAAGGTACCGATGTTTGTGAGGAGAATGTCTCCATACTGTCCAGTATATGGAGGTTTGTATCGTTCTATGTGGCAACTATCCTTGGGGAACTGCGGATTTTATAGAAGCGAAGAACGGGACTGCACTACGTGTGTCCTGATTCCGACACGTATGACAACTTAATAGGGTGTCCCAGCTTCGTTATAAAATCAATATGCCAAAAGGCATTACTATCATATTTTGGATCGGTGACATGTAATATCTAGCACACTCATTTTCAGCAGGGCTTTGGACCCCCAAGGGACCAGTGGAATAGTTCTATAAATCATGGGTAAGGTCTCAACGGAAACGTCACTTTGCCCGAAGCTGGGACCCCTTAAGCGACCGCCGCAAACAGTCGTGTCAGCAGACCAGTATGCAATCCCCCAGCAATTGCTTTAGTTTATTATTTTATTATTTGTATAACTATCCCCCATATTTCTTATGGCTCCGTGATCTCTTCCGGAACAAGTGAGATAATAGACTATCTGCATGATAAGAATTGGTAGATGTTAATGAATCAATCAACGGCCCGTCATTTCCATGCCACAAACTATCAGCAACCACCCGTGAACGATTCTGCAGAAGCAACCGGAATATCCGGAAGAACGTTGACGTGTGGTAATATGTACTCAGCGCGGAGAACTGTACGTGCACGATTCCCCCAGAGCTGCAACTCCTTCAGGTAGACGATGAGGACTTTGTTGCAAGATGTTATGGAATATTAAGGGATACGTTCACACATTACTCGCGGCAACACAGCTGTATTGACGTTTCGTTGTTTATCAAAAGAATAATGGCGCAACTTTCTTGATACCAGACCCCATGACGAATATCTATCCATTGCTGTGTACCGGAAAAGCGACCACTGGAGACCTTGGCGCGGTTGAAGGTGATACTCGAAAATTTTTTGATTTCCAATATATAGGCGGGATCCAACGGAGGTTGAGTGCGTACTTCTTGGTGCGCTTCCGGGCCGTGGCGAGGTAAATGACGCCGAAGTTTATCCCAAGTGATCTTGACCGGGCTTACATTGAACTGCTGTTCGAAATCGAAGAAGTCGAGCCGCCTCTCGTTGACGGCAGACTGGATCCAGTCTCGGCCGTGTGCCATGCGGGGTAAGGTTTAGTTCGGCCTAAGCCACACAAACGTGTCCAAGGGGCGACACGCGTCCAAGAGGCGATACACGTGACACACGCGTTCAAGAGACGACACACGCGAGCGGGAAAGAGGGATGCTTTTTTTAAATAAATGAACCATTTTATTTTGTGATGGAAGCTATGTGACTATACTATTACAGATACTACAAGTTTATAAATATTTTCTCTTCACTACCAAATCACCACCTTGACATCGGTTTCGCCCTTGCTCAAGGGGCTCATCAGTTTGCATAAGAAGCAACCAAGACCGGCGTAGCGCCTATTTATCTTTCATATGAGAAAAACTTGCTTGTCATCAAGCCCGCACCACACCCAGTACACGTTTATAAAAGAAACCGTATCCAACGTTTGTCTCAGATGTAACTTAAGTGCGTGAATCCACTACTGGGGCTTGGTGGAAAAGAGATGACGTAACATGAACAATTTAGCATTACGTCAGGTCTGAAACATCACCATGAACAACGCAGCATTTGCGCTGACATAAGAATTATCATGGCAGTTGCCGTGGATGAGAGCATGATGTGTCGGTGGGAGAATAGAATTGGCAGCATGATATAAAAAGTTTTCGATAAAATTGGACGCTCCATTACTCTGGCATGTGAATGATTTATCAACGGGGGATATGGTTCAATTGTCATTGTGCTCTCGCTAAAAAAAAAAAAGACATACATAGTCGAAGTATATTTTATTTTATTTATTTTATTGTTGGATTTGTCTCATCGATTACGGGTGTACTTTCGATAGCTGCTGTTCCGGGACATACCCTTACAGCGGATAAATCAACATACACAACTGCAGATGAACTAATTAAACAACCAACTCAATTTTTATATGAAGGGTGGCTCTATTTCCACGAACCCGAACCAGCTACAAGCAACTTTACAATAGAAATTGGGCAAATAGGTATTGAGATATGAAGACACATCGGGATCCTTGAAGAGGGACGATGGCTTCCGAGATACGATCCGAACATCGAGCTCGTCGATGGACTCGATGAATTGAGGTTCATAGAGAAGATTACTGGAGATCGCATTGCTTTCCAGAAAACCATTTCGATATTTACATTATTCGAAATGATGTGAGAAGGAATTCTTTACTGCCTAAAAACGCGCCGATGTTGCATTTACAGCAACCACTGGTGTGGACAATTGTGTATGATTCTGCTGAGGCTGTGTAATAATAGAAAGAGAATGAAAGGAACGACGAAAATATAATATAGTGTGAGCATTTGATTAACTTGAAGGTGCCCGCGGAGCGCCCGCGGAGCGCCCGCGGAACGATCACGAAGCACAATACAACCTTTCCGAAGACAACACACGACGCATTCGAAAAGATCCCACAATACATACATACACAACACACAACGGCGCCCGGTAATTAGAACCGGTAATTGATCAGGACGGGCGCGCCGAGGGAGGCAGTGGCGGCATCCGGTAATTGTTTCTGAAAGCCTTTACACATCTTCAGAGTGGTCGCGGTCTAACCTACAACGAGTAGTATGTGAGATTGTATCATAATTATCTCTACCGTCCACATAAGGCGAGAATAAAAACGTACCAAGCTGAAGAGAGGACCGGGGAGAATCCTCGCAGACCACGGCAGAAGGGGGCGCACCGATGACCTGCGAGGGGAACGAGGTGGTAGAATCGGGCGGGAGGCGAAGGTTTTTGTTTCGTCTAACAGGAGAGGTGCCGAGTTCAATAAAATGAAAACCGAGACATGCAGCTGGAAGCAATCAGGATCCAATGTAGAGGTTGTCACTTACCTCTTCACGAGACGAAACACCGCGCACAGCCTCCGGGGCATGTGTCTTTTCTCCATAAACTGGAGCGTTTTGAATTTTCTGAAAGTGGGGAAGATAAAAGATCAGCAGGAGTTCAGGCCAAAATTCTCCTCAGGAGGGAGGAGGAACGAGAAACAGCTCAATGTTAAAAGTACTTCACCTATATACGTAATGAAAACTTACCACTCCAGGGGGCGAAAAACTACACACAAGCTCCATGCCATATGGTTGTTGTTCCGCCTAAAAGAAAGGATGGGTAATATTAGGCCATACCGTGAAAATAATCCCATTAACAAGTACACATACAAACAATGGAAACGCACCCCTTCACGAGGCAAAACACCGCGTTCTCTGCTGAAGACAGCTGATATTTGATTTGTGTGCTCAATTGCACGCACAATCTCTGGATAATATAGTTGCTGTTTCGCCTATTATTATTTTTAAAAGGTGAGGATGGGAAATGAGTTTAGTATATACTTATGACCAAATAAAATAATATCTGGCGCGTTAAGTCGATAAAAGACTTACTCCTTCACGGAGTGAAACACCACGTACAACTTCCAGGGCCCGAGGAGATAGTTCGGTATTCGTGCGCGGCCGGCCCTGCGGAGGTGGCATGCGGAGCCGGCGCCGAGGCAATGTTTCCTGGATGCAGGTCGCAGGCTGGTATTCGTGGGCGGGGGGGGGGTTTCGGGAAGGGACAAAGAGAAGAGAGAAGACCGGGCCGGGGCCGAAAAGCCACAAAGTTCGAGGTGTAGGACAAGGTCGGCGCCGAGGCAAGGCCGCGGGATAGTTCGGCATTCGTGCACAACTCTGCTAGGAATAGCAGGGGGAGAAATGGCGAGGAAATAGCAACTGGGCAAAACGCGAAAGGGTAGAAGAGAAAAAAGGAGCAAGTCCCTGCGGCGGACGTGGAGAAGAGAAGGGGCCCCCACGCGACCCTAATAACCCTCATTGTCTTCTCTCTGGCATTGGGTACCTTCCTGTCTAATTCGAGATGTTCCCAGCATCGCTCGAAGACAGAGCTGGTTGAAAAGGTGATCTTATTGGTCGCTAAGTCGGCAACGCAACATCTCCAGGCCCGCCTCCCCGAGATCGGCGAGAGATGCGATCATGGCAGTTTGCCTGTGATTTCGCCACCGCAGCCGTAGGAAGCTATGCCGACGGTGGAAAACTAACCGGCTGTTGAGCATCACCTCCATAGGACCAAGTTGCTACTGTGTGTACGATAGGAGGCCACGGAAAGACGATCTTATCCGCGAACACACGAGTACCATGCACGTCATGGTGGTGGGGCGATACTGCACATAGGCAACATTTGTACGCCGGCATCCGAGGTGGTAAAACTCCCAGTGGTCCAACTGGAGGCACGGCGCGCATGGTGCACGCGAGCCACCAACAATGACAAAAGTATATTGGAAGTGGTTGTCGTCGTTGGCATCCAGATCCGGGAGGGTTAAGGCTCATGCCATCAGTGGTGTCGCATCGTCATGTTATCGGCGGAGGGTAAACTCAGTTGTAGAGTGACGTCAGCAACTCTATCGAGACGGGTGACGTTGACAATCTCTAAATTTGGTAGTCGACAGCGATACCAGTAAAGATGTCGTAGAACACTGTAGCGAGAGAGATGTGAGGAATTGTTTGTGGCATATCGTCCCTCTAACGGGTGCGCCTGGCAACCATAAGGGGCCTTTCGATTTTGCGCTGGATGGTGTATGATGGTGCCTAGTTGGAATGAAATTCTCCATCTCCTTGCCGAGGATGTTCGTGGTATCCACCGAAAGGCAGAGGTGAATGGAGGAGGTTTGGCAAAGTTACCAAACTTGCTCGCGCGTGGGTGACCGCGAAAATGAGGCTGTGGGCGACCCGACGCATGGTTATGAGGCAGTTGGCTAAGGGTGTGTATGCATGAGTTACGTGAATGTGGAGAACAAGGAAGGAATGCTTCTGCCACGCTATATGATTAGGTGACGATAACAAATGTTTTATAGGAGACAAAAAAAAATCTACGCCTACAGGTCGCATGACGCCAAGCCATTTCAGATTACGAAATAAATTGCGATCGCGAACCCATGTGCGCATGGTGGTCAAGGGTCCGTGTTTCATATGAAACCCAAGTCCATCATGCAAGTTTACTATCGTCCTGAAGATACCCTACACGATGACATAATGTTTCGGATGCCATGATTTTAATATTTCCCAACTTTGAACGATAAGTTTGAAAGATAGTCAGCCAACTGAATCAATCGCGCACAGATTAGAAACGATTTCGGCTAATCGCATCCAATATGCTTTCATATGCTTTCGTAAAAAAAGCTTGCTCTCAAAATCATGTGGCCCTGATATATATATAGCCATTTTCACATTGATTTAGCATAAATCACGTCATCATTATTATAATGTTGAACACCTTGATATATTATTATTTGGTGTCTCAATTTGACTTTAAATATCGACCAATAACCCGCAATTACATATCGCTGGTGGGACTTCATGTCTTTGCTTTATTATTTACGATATATGAAATATCTATTCTGTATAAGAGCTTACGCATACTTACCCTCGGGGGCAACGGCGGACCTAAATCCTTTGATGGATGATGAAGCAGAGCAAAAGTCGGAATTAGCCATCACATCGTTATCCAACAACGATCTCACGACACGCACCAAAGAACGCACACACACCAAACATCAAAAATCAGGAGCTATGGTTAAATCCTGAGGACCAAAGAAAGAGACGCCACACGACTTCCCCAACGCAAGGCGAACCCTACGCCAGTTGGCCGCACGACACCCCCATCACCCAACGGTTGCAAGACGGTCGAGGCCAGGTGAGAAAACCTCACGAGATCAAGATGACGACAAGCAGGTGCTGGGTAATGTAAGCCCCCGATGTCATAGAATGGATATAACTAATTCTCATCATTTTCGTGCGTTGGGCGGGGGAGGAAGTAGGGGGGAGAAGAGACGAAAGGAAAGATGGGCACCTTTTGCGAAATAGCGTGGTCCGTGAGGTAGATGCCCTTGGAAGTGGGCGATTGGAGGAAGTGTCGTCGGTAGAGGTCTGAGAATTGCGGGTTTTGAAGAATGGTTAGCGTACAGTGGTTGTGTAAGAAGCCGTCGGGTCCTTCTTGTTGTAATCGTCCAACAATGATCAGGGATCGATGATAAGGATGTAATCAAAACGAAGTTCATGTGAAACACGGAATCAATCATAGCATCATGTCGTTGGACTGGGGTTGACAAATGAATAAATGTCAGATGCTCACCTAGAAAGAGATTTCACGTCGATTCAAATGAATGAGTTGCGGGACCCTATTATGTTGGGACGTTGGTTAGCAAATCGATTCAACATTGGCATAACGCCTATACAATTCATTCGCGATAGCTCCAATGAAATCAGATAAAAGCGATAAGTTGATGTTCTCTTCATTATTTTTCAGAAGCAGAACTGGCTTAATCATACTTGGTTCATCATCTTAGAGAAACACGACCATAAAGTAATGTCTATCTTATCCATCCAGTCGATCGTAAAAAAAAAAAAAAAAAAAAAAAAAAAAAAAAAAAAGCTTACCATTGTTACAGAGACCTCGACGGAAGACGAATCATGCCTATCGACGCAATAAACGCAATGGGTAAAGTTGTTAGAATAGATGCAAACCGATCGGTAACTAATTATGACGATGCTCATCACAGCGGCTCGTCAAACGAAATGTCAGATGGTAGTGCATGTGTTTCTGATCAATCACGGGTTCATTGAAACGGTATGGATAAAATTCGTCCTTCGAATTCCGTTGACCGAACGACATCAAATCTTGCTGAAACGTAATAAAAACTTAAAGCCTACCATCCGTCTGGTTCATATGCATATAGCATATCAAAAATGATGTGTGGTAACCTTCCATCGAGGAGTCTATTCATATGAAGATGAAAATGGTGAGAATTCGGAGCAATATATATAAGCATATCTGATAAGCAACACAGCAATGCCTTGCCTCGCGCAGTATTGTTGGGTGACGGCTCAGAATCGAGGAATTCCATTTGGTATGTCCACATGGCATCTTCAGAGTGTATGATATACATGTTTATCATCACAGCACGACCCCACCCTTTTGTTTCTCTATCCTATGAGTTTGCTAAATATAATACGTACTTTTCGGCAATGTCATGTGATGGCGACACAGGGATGAGGGAACAAGACAGAGAGTGAGACAAAGACAGAAAAGAAAAAGGGGGGATATGTTATGAGAACGCGTGAAAAAATTTGTTGGTGATGTCATCAGTGGCGAAGTTCGGACACGAATTTCGTATTGGATTGTTTGTGCGCAATGGTGAGAGCTGCGACAGAAACAGCTTTTTGAGCAAAAAGGGGCAGCACCTTTAACATACCCCTGCATTATATAGGGGCTCAAACTGCGACGGCTATATACATTGAGAAGCCCCTCAATTTCTAAAACGAACGCGCCACCCACCAGACCACTGCTGTTAACATGAACTCAGCCTTGGACCCAAACGATAAGGACAAGGAGAGCCTCCTCCCCTCTGTCCACTCTGCCAACCCCCGCAAAAACAAGAACCGCACCATCTCCTTCACCCACATCCTCGCTTCCTCCGTCCTCTTCGTGCTGACTCTTGGCATCATCACCTTCGTGGTCGCCGGTGGCCTGCAACTCAACCTCGCCTTCCAGACCCCCCCGGCTTACACGCCTAATGAGTACACCTGCTCGTGCGACTGCTGGGACCGGCAGTTTAAGGGCAATTACATCGACAGCACGCGTTTCTACCGCAATGTCTACTTCAACATGAACCGTCACACCGTCTATGTGTTCGCGTGGACCCTGGGTACCATCATGTTACTCGAGAAGTTCATCGAGAGATCGCTCATGTGCGTGATTACAGGAGGCGTGTTTAGGGGATTACGTTGGGGGGTCCTGATTTGCGCGATGCTTAGCTTTTACGCAATGGTAAGTAGATGGGACGGTGTTTATCTGTGATTTCCGAACAATGCTTGTTTTGTTCGCGTTGCAAAGTGCATTAAGCGTATGTGACGGGGGTTTTCCGGGACGGCATTCATTAACGCTATTCTCACCCTCCACCCCCGCTCATAGTTCTACAACTGGTGGATTACATGGAACTACCTCAACGACCAATTCTGTACGTACAACCCTCCATCGCTCCCATCGACGTCACCCGATCCATTGCCAACTCCACCCACTAACCCATCCCCTTCATCCCTTCCGAACATCCCACAGACCCCCTCTTCGCAACACAATTCTTCTTCAACCTGACCGAGTTCATTCCGTCAGCGCTCTTCTACTTCCTGATTCACCCGACGACCTACCTCCCACGACCTTTCCTCCTTCTCTCTCTCTCGACCTCACTCTCGCACATCATCCTCTCGATGGGTGACCAAGGGTGGAAACATCTCATCACGGGCACGGGCATGCTCGCGCGCGACCTCATGTTCCTGGTCGGCGACGCCGTGGGCGTCGTGATGGTGCTGTACGAGCTCACGTGGCGCAGAGGCGAAACCGGCAGGGCTCCCAAGCGCGTCACCATCGGCGAGGTCGGCGCCGTCGTGCTTGGCGTCGTGGGGATGAAAGTCTTGTATGCAATTATCAAAACCGTGTATGGGTATGATGAGTGAGGTCCTGCAGTGGTGAGTGGAGGTGGAGGTGGGAGGGACTCGAGTGGAGAAGGGAACTGTTGTATTATAATTTATGGGTTGGATCGATGTCCTGTGTGGGGGCGAATGGCAATGTACATTGTAAGTGCGGTGTGAAAAATAGATAATATCATTTAAGGTAAATACGGACGCAAAACTGTTCGTGATGGAAATGTTTGGTCGGGCTTTTACATTATTTCCGTTATCATAACGATCCACGGCTTTGATCGACTTCCTCAACGTACTTTGCGTCGTACAGGGCGATGTACTTGCTCAGCCAGGGCTTGAACCCATGAGCAGCTCGCGGATGTCGTTGCCCTGCAGCTCACCGAGTGTGGACCTGATGCGTGGACCAAGTAATAACAACGACATTTCCTTACGACGCTCACACTTCGCTCACCGAATCATGACGATTGAGTATCCCGACAGCCACTTCCACAGCATCGACATCTGCCCTGCCAGCTGCTTTGACTTTGCTTATATGCGGTGCGGATTCGAACTTGTGGAGGTAGGTTTTGGGTGGATGAGTGGGTTTTTTTTTTTTTTTCCCTTTTGTGTAGGCTCCTGCATTGTCATTGTCTTTCTGCCGGCAGTGTCCTATGAAATGAAGCGCTGTGGCTGTCTTGGGATTGTTCGAGCAACGTGTCCATTTGATCTACGGTTGGCGGGAACACGCGCTCTAATATTACTTTTTTACTGTTGGCGTGGTACCCGTTTATGCAATTTCGGAACTGATCGCTCAAATGCAAATCTGAAAGGTTCGCGTCAGGATCATCTGGTGGGATGATGGGGTCGGGTATGACGGCAACAATGCGTAGCGGAAGTTTTGGCAGCGGAAGCTCCTTCCGTTTGTACACTCGCGCAAAAATGTATTGATGGACCAGATACGCCTCACCAATCCATATGTATTCCCAGGGGCCATTAAGCTCGAGCAGGATCCGACCTTGAGGCGGTGATATTTCCTTTAGCAGCTGCCGGGCGAGACTGGACTCGTCTATCGAGAAGAGGGCGTTAAATAACGTCCTGCCATATTTTCTGAGGTCCATCGATAGGGACTGATTGGTGAAGACCTCACGGGCGATGCGTCGACCGTTTTGACATTCTCTCAGGTCAAAGGAGTGGCTGTCAACTCTTTCGGGCTGGGTATCGCTGCAGACGGATACGCGGACGTAGTCTCTGCTTTCGCCCCAATTGTCACGCTTGGTATACTTTGGCAAAGATAATAGCATGTAATTATGATGAAGGTGAGTGTGCTATAAGTGATGTTTGGTGGCTGGGTATATACGATACGTCATGTGACTTAGGATCACGTGAAACGGCATTAGGCCTTTATTATAAAAATGAATGCGGGGTAGAATTTTATATCTACATCCTCCATCCTCGCGAAGGCCGATGCGAGTTTTTTGGTAGGCACGAGCGGGCTCGAAACCCATCTGGGTTCCTGGCAGTTCCCAGACTCTTTCGAGGCCTATAGATCGTTTATCGCGGGGCACCTCATAATCTTTTACACGTCTGTTGAAGTGTAATGACCGTTGAGGGCTGCAACTGTACACACCTTCTGGCTAGGGCTGTACGGCCTACGATACCGATCTGCGAGTGCCGTCACATCAGGTAAGGCGTTGGACATCTGCACCCCACTCGCGATGGGGCGTCAGAATGCATGAGCGGGCTCGAAATCTATCTGGGTGCCTGGCAGTTCCCAGACTCTTTCGAGGCCTATAGATCGTTTATCACGGGCACCTCATAATCTTTTACACGTCTGTTGAGGTGTAGGGACCGTTGAGGGTTGCAACTGTACATGCCTTCTGGCCAGGGCTGTGTACAGCCTACGGTACCGATCTGCCCAGCTTGACCACCCTTTTTTCTTTTCTCTTTCGTTTTGTGTGCATTCGCGTGGTCTTCCTCTCCGTCCTTCCCTTTTTCTTTTAATTTCACAGGAATCTCTGACGATGACTTCAGCGTCCATGACCTTGACTTGGCTTGCCACTCCTTCGAAATGGTCCCGCGACAGTCACAGCGTGAATGTACAGTTGATGGACGGATATGATAGATGAATGGGGGTGGATGGACATTATGAGGGATTATATTGCGTTATAAAAGTCAAGTACATTTTATTTTGTCTCTTTAATATTCATTTATTATTATTATTGGATATATCTTTATCTCACTCTGTATCATCTGGCCCACAAAGACGAACTAGCGGTCTGTGGGAGAAAACAAAATAAGAAAAGAAAAAGAATAAACACATTACCGAAATAGAAAAAAATCTTTTCATTCCATACCTTCGGCAATGAACGACGTTATCGTCGTTTTGAGAACGATCTTCATTGACTCCTCGCACTCGTACTGGCGCAACGCCGAGTCCAAGTTGTCTTTGTTTATCCTCTTCTCCATTGTTTGTTGCCAAGGTGGTCCGGCCACTTCACCGCCACCGATAACTTTATCTGTCGACGGTCCTCGGTATCTTTTCGACTCATTCCTATAGTATGCAAGATTCAAAGAGTTCAACAATGTCCAGAAGGTTTATCAATAATAATAATAACAATCGCAACTTGATAACTTCACTGATGATTCGTGCCAATATTCGGACTGGAGGTGCGACAGCAATCTTCGTAAAATTACCCTCGGATAACTCGGGACCCATAAGAGGGTTTGGAATTATTTCCCACTCATTTGCCCTAATGCATGTTTTGAATAGTCGAAAAGTAGTTAATGATCAATAACCTGTAAAAAAGGAAAAGAAAAATATTTATAATGCTCACAATGTGAACAATAACTTCTGGAGCAAGCTCGTCCCCATCGGCATCTCGATGTTGCCGTTTTCATGCCCGTGTATGGTCCGATGATCAATGGGCTGCATAAGTTCGTGGCTGTGCTGATGTCGACCTACAAGCAAATACAATGAATATTACGACCAGAAGAGTAACCATTTTTTTTTCTCAAGAAGAGTAAACTGATAAGTAAACACTTTGGAAATTAATTCCTGAAGTTTTCGCTCGTCTTCATTAAACGGCTCCAGCTTCCATTGGCCATCGAAGTGCATTCAGAGCTCTTCCACGTCCTTACATGACAACTGCTCATCGAAGGTAACTAGATTGTCCAAATCAAATATCCAACTGAATGCTGCACTGTTAAACACGTAAAAGCGTTTAGGTTCACAACTCATCCATATTTACAGAATCAGAATTGAAAAACAGATGGAGAAAGATTGTAATCCGTACTTATTCAGACTGACGGACTTCGCAGCATGGTACTTCTTGAGCGCTTCTGTCAAATTTAGACCGCATTTCAAAACATACGGCTGGAGATAATCTGACATCAAGGAACGTTTAAAAATAGGGTGCATGCACTAGAACTGATACTCAAAGAAGATGCGTACGAAAACCTACCGAATTTCTCTATCCTTCATATCTTCGACACCTTGGTCATTTTGCACACGTTGCCGTTGTTTGCACGTGCTTCGTCGTTGGTGACAATAGCATCGTCGAGCTCCAACATCTTGCCGATCTATAATTATTTCGATTGTTAAAAAAAAGTGCATTCATCATCTGACTACCTTGTAATCTTCATAAATACACGTACGAACCAAACTGGTTCCATGTTGAATCACCACGTTCTACTGCTGAATCTTGAGCAATTCTTGGCGCTGGATCTCAAGATCTTTCTGGCGCGTTTGGATCCACCAGAAGATGCTTCCATTCCTCCTGTGTGAAACTCGTCAATTCTTTCTTTAGCGGCTTGTAGCGATCCTTCAGCACTTGCAGGTTTGACTCGGGTAGACAGAGCAGGCAGCTTGTGGGCAGACCGCTCAAAGTCCTATATGGTCCAAGTTTCAGGCGCGTTCTTCTCCAAATAAGTTCTGAACTAATCAGGAAGATTGGGAAGGTATCGCCTCCAGTTCCTTTTCGAGTTGGACATGTTTACGACGAGACTTTCGGAAGCTTTAAATAGGTTTACCTTTGGACACAGCAAGAGAAGATCCTCGGATACTTCAAACAATTACGGTGCGTTCCGTGAGGCCCAAGTTTTTGAGGAAGAGGAAAAGTTCAGGCTTTTGTAATCATGAGTTTGAATAGGGTCGAGATGCACGTGACGTACCTCATATGGGTCAGGAATTTATCACGATATGGATTAGCAGGTTAATGCTCAAATGCGAACGTGGTTTTATTTTTTATGCGACGTGATATAGTGAATGTGCGCAGCCGGCTGGTAACGTCTCTTCTCTGGGAGCGCAAGCACGCCATCCATCATCCCCCCCTCCCATGGTGGGTCGGCCTTGTGAGGACGTAAACAACCTTGACCTGGATTTAAATTTTCCCAACGCCACTCATATTCGATCTGCTTTGAACACAACATATTGTTTTTGTTAAAAAAAAATCTATTTTTGTAATATTATAAATAATATATATAAGGAACAGCGGAGAATAATATTAAAAAATCTTCTCTGTATTACTTACATGTCCTCACTCTTGAACTGTCACAATTAAAAAAAAAAAGTTCATAATTATCAGAATCTTTAATTGGAGAAACGCTACATTCATCTATATACGCAACTGCCCCCTTTTCCATGATATCAGAGTATCACCACACCTCCTATACCCTACCTCCCCCATCTCCTATCGTTTCACTTCCAAATCCCGCCTCCCTCTCCACGATCCTAACCGCCCCCCTACTCGCGGCCTTCCCAGGCTCCCTCTTCGTGCCATCCTTTTTATTCTCCTCCTCTTTT
Organism: Jimgerdemannia flammicorona; assembly: GCA_003990745.1. Classification (NCBI taxonomy): domain Eukaryota; kingdom Fungi; phylum Mucoromycota; class Endogonomycetes; order Endogonales; family Endogonaceae; genus Jimgerdemannia; species Jimgerdemannia flammicorona. Next base: position 4,313 of record RBNI01001358.1, on the reverse strand, counting down.
CTCTCCCACTTTTCATACGCCTCGCGGCTGTCGAGCCACCGCTCCTGCACTTCGGATACGTCCTCTTGGTACCCGATGCCGCTGCGTACGGCCGTCAGCATGATGGACTCGTTGTTCTGCGTCAAGCCGCCGAAAACGTAGCCGTTCGCTTTGTCAATCACCTTAAGAAGGTTTGTCACTGAGGCTTTGTCCTGAGGGCCGTGGGTAAGGAATGATGTGAGGTGAAGGTCGAGTGAGACGGGTGAAGAAAGGCTTCACAGGATGATTGAGGATGCGACGTGCTCAATCTGTTAATGTCTCCAAGATCCTATTGACGGCCACACAGCCGCTCCTCTCTTTCAAACTCCAATCATCATACTCACCTCGATGCAGAGCGTATAAAAACCGACCAGACTGAAATCTTCTACGAGTTCACACAGCGCCTTGTTTAAAGCCTTGTACCTGCTCCCGAACGTGTCCTCGTTGAGATTGAAGAGCAAGTACGAGAGGTCCATAACTTCGGTATAGTACTCGAGGTTGAAGGCTGTGTCACATGTTCGATGGGAGAAAGATATAACAATCAGAAAACCGACGGGAAGTTCATCCGCCATAGCTCCCCCTCCCGAAAAAGAACGATAAAACCCCAACCGAGAAACCAAGCCGAAAAAATAATCTCGCCACATACTCACTCAGCTTTCCGTATGACTCCATCAAATCGACCTTAGACAGGACGTTGACGTGTGGCAGCTCGAGCTGGATCATGGTCTTGAGGGAGAGCAGCAGGACGGAGATGAACTTTGTCGGGTCGGTGCAGTAGTGCGCGTCAACGAGGTGGACAGCCACGAGCTGCGGGAGAGACAGGAGCAAGATGAAGGTAAGCTTTCGAGTGGGAGAAAATTATGAGGAGAGGGAGAAAGCGGCATACCCGGTAGTCGAGCTTCTGCAGCCGCTCGATGATATCCTTGACGGCATTGTGGTGCGTGTAGAGCTCGACCTGGCCGGGGCAGTCGAAGATGACGTAGTCGTCTGAGTTGCAAGAGGGGAGTGGAGAACAGACGGGTTCGATGGGTCACCTTCACCCTAGATACGTAGACCGCACAGACCTCAACAGCTATCCCAGGAGAAATTTGAAAAACCCACCGCCCAACTCTTTCAATTTCTCCAATAACCAATCGAAATTCTTCTGTAAAAACTCCATGCAGTACATCATGCCGCCGTTAGGACCTAGACCCAGCGTCTCCATAGTGTCCTCGAGGGTGATGAGGTCAGCAATGTCGACGGCGCATGGATAGGGGATATGATCGTTGGCGGGATCAAGGTTCACGATGGAGACTTTTCTGGTGATGCGACAGGTGACAATATTGGGTACAAGGTTCGGTGTCGAGCTCCGATTTCAAAACTAAATGTAAGAACGGCAGCGATTGATCCGTACCTTCCTATGGCTGTCAGGAACTGGTGCATTCCGTGACAGTAGGTTGTCTTTCCGGATCCTGGGGGACCAATAACGAGCTTCCCACCGATTAATATGGTGTTAGTGAGGTCTTTGGAGACGGCATGCCAAGTAAAACATGCAAGCCGTAATCCAAACGAAGTAGGGACTAGGCAGACACAGGCATACCTGTGCGAATGGCATTTGTATATAATTATGTATGAATAGGGGCGTAGTGTCGGGTGGCAAAGTTCTGTTTACGTGGGTGCGTGACCATTCTTCCTGTGCACATTTTGGCATTTCCATTTCCATCCAACACTGTTTGCCATGGCATCGTACTTGACGCGTCTACGGATTCCCATCTTCAGTCCTATAATAACCCAATGCTACCGTCCGCCGCCTTCCAACCCAGTTTACCGCTTCCTCCAAAACCGCTTCATATCCACTACACAGTCACTTCTTCTCAGCAAGAAGTACCGCAAGCACCTCAGGCCCGACGGCCCGACCGGACCACAAAGAGGAACGTTTCTGCGGGACGAAGCCCGGAGACCCAAATCGAGTCGAGGCGGTGGCGATAAAAGTGGTAGCGGTAAGAGCGCTGATAGTAAGAGCGGTGGCAGTAAGAGCGGTGGTAGTAGGAGCGGTGGCGGTAAGAGCGGTGGCAGTAGGAACGGTGGTGGTAAGAGCAAATACATCCCCGTGAAACAGCGCCTCGAGCCCATCAAGTCCGACGTGCGGCGCCCAGCACCGCAACGGTCCGTCTCTGATACGCGGCTCAACCTCGTGCGACCATCCTCATCGCGCTCGGTCTCTGTTCAAAAAGACAAGCCTGCCCCACCCCCATCGGTCGGGACGCGTAGTAATTTCCAGCGGCGATCAATCGCAGACCGTCAGATCCGACCTGAAACTGCCACGGCCGTACCGACCGAGCCAGTGTTCGCGGAAACCGAGCCATGGGAGGCCGAGAAAATCGCTGATCTCGCCCAACGTGTCCAAGAGACCCGATTCGAGACCTTTGGCTTCCGCCCCGAGGTCCTTCAAGCCCTCATGGAATGTGTTCTTATGAATGTGCCTGACCCACGCCCGACGGAGATTCAAGCCCTCGCGATTCCCGAGCTTCTTCGCCAGAAAAATCCCTACATCCTCTGCGCGGCTGAGACTGGCAGCGGCAAGACGCTGACCTACCTCCTTCCCATCATCCACCACCTCAAACAGCAGGAGCAGCGCGCGGCCTCGGACCCGGGCCAGGCCCGCCGACTCCGCCGACTGGAGCACCCGCGCGCCATTGTTCTTGTCCCCTCACGCGAGCTAAGCGCCCAGCTTCTCGCCGTCTGCAAAGCCCTTTCCCACGTCGCGAAATTCCGCGTCATGGCCCTGACGAACGATTCACGCCACGAACTCGTCCGCCGCCTCTCCACCGGCCCCATCGATCTCCTCATCTCCACGCCGACAACCCTTCTCTCCTACGTTCACGCCGACACTATCTCTCTCGCCTCAACTCGCCACCTCGTCCTCGACGAGGCCGACTCGCTCTTTGATTCCGGCTGGGGCACCGAGTGCCGCGAGATCATCTCGACCATCCAGTGCATCGCGGATAGAGAGGGCGTCTCGCACCAGGTGGTGATCGTGTCAGCGACGCTCCCGCGCTCGGTTAACAAGGTACTGGACGAGATTCTCCCGGGCATACGCAAGATCACGACACCGTCGCTACATCGTCCTCTGCCGAGCTTGCGGCAGTTGTTCGTGGACCTCAAGAGCTTCAAGGGCAACCGGCAACTCGCGCTCCTGGACGTGCTAAAGCGGAACAGGCGTGACCACAAGACCATGATCTTCTGCAACACGAAAACGTCCGCCACGCTGTTACGGGACAAGCTTGCGGCGCTGGGGATCCCGGCTCTGGCGCTGTACAAGGATGCACCCAGCCGCGAGGAGACGCTGCGCATGTTTGCCGAGAAGGTGGAGCCGGAGGGAGAAGACGCAAAGGCTGCCTACAGAGCAAACAACATTTTGGTCTGCACGGACGTGGCGTCGCGCGGCGTGGACACCACGTACGTGGACCACGTGGTGCTGTACGATTTCCCGACGACCGTAGTGGATTATTTACATCGAGTTGGAAGGACGGCGCGGGCGGGGAAAAAGGGGACGGTGACGGCGCTGGTGGGGATGAAGGACAAAGTACTGGCGGATCGGATACGGAAGGCCAGGAGGCTGGGAACCGTGTTGAGTTGATTGGAGGATGAGGGGTTGTTGGTTTTCAAGCCAGAATCTCGTTCGAATTCGTTTCGTTTAACCGCCAAGCTACACGATGGGATAATTAGCGCAAAGATGCCAATGCACTTATGATTGAGCCTGTCGTTTCTCCAGCTTATACCTTCCATTTTTTTTTTTTTTTTCCGTATTTTCTCACTTTATTCTGGGTCCGGGAAACTGACCAAAGGCTCAACATAGCCAATCAGAATGAATGAACACGCGTTAAATCGCGAAACGGTCATTTTTTCATAACCAAAAATCCGGGGTATTCAATTAAATCATACCGCCACAAAGCTAATACTCAAACACGAACCAACTTCTACACTAACCCTTCTACGGCCCTCCCACCTCCACTCCCTCCACCACCGCTTCCACCACTATCGCCCTCGTCTCCCACATGGCCTTCTCCGCCTCCGCGACGACCACCGCGGCCTCTAGATGGGTTTCTACGACAGCCCCGGTTGTCCTGGCTGTCCCGGCTTCGTCGACCATCCTTCGTACGAGCCTCTCCAGCTCGAACACGTGCTCGTCGTGTACGTCCGGGGCGGTCTTGCGCAGAAAGTCGGCGAGGTTGAAGAGGTACTCGGCGTTCCAACCCGAGGGACCTTGGAGATTTTATTTATTTTATTCGGAAGGGAGAGAGGGGGGGGGGGGG
>RBNI01001357.1:0-22868 GCA_003990745.1 Jimgerdemannia flammicorona | reverse complement strand
AAAAAAAAAAAAAATGTCACTTAAGGCATTGACATTCACTTTCGAATGGAGGCTGGAAGCATTTGAGAGGTTGGAACCCCGGAAGTATATGAGCGAGATTTTTCAGACGAGCGATAGACATCCGTGGCGCATATACTTTTTTCCGGTGAGTTTTTGGTTTGGATGAAGAGGAAGAAAAAAAAAAAAAAAAATTCGCAAAGCTAATTATGATTGTCGATCGTGATTCGCAGCATGGAGACAACCGACAAAGAAACGACAATGTTGGATTCGTGTCGCTCTACCTCGCATCCGTGTGCAACGACCGCGAAGAAGACATTTTCTTCAATCGAAGAGGCGTTTCGTTCGAGCTCTCGGCTCGTGCTGGGGATTATGAAAAATATTGCAACGCTACTAATTGCGATTTCCTCAAGAAGAAGCCTCTGCCTAGCTTTGGTACATCTCGTCAGATACCTTGCGTCGGCTGGTTCTCAATGAACTCCAAGTACATATTATAAATTCATTTTTCTTTTGTCGTGTACTTGTAGGATGGCAGCAATTCGAGCTCCGCGCGACTTTCCTCGGAGCCCTCACAAGCGACGAAGACCCCATCACGTTGAAATTGAAGATCAAATCCCCCGACATTTCTCTTTCCATGCTCTCAACCCCGACCGCCCTGGCCGACTCCGTCGCCTCCACCTTCCTGGGGAACAAGGAGCACGGCGACGTCATCTTCCGTCTCGGCACTCGGGAGCTGCACGCGCACCGGGGTTTTCTCTCCGCGCGCAACGAATACTTTTCGGCGCTGTTTAACAGCGGGATGCGCGAGACCCGGGACCTCACCGCGGACGACCGGATGGTCGTCACGGTCACGGACTTTAGCTACGACGAGTTCTTCGTCATGATGCGGTACCTGCACACAGGCTCGCTCAATTTTCTGGCGGGCCCGGACGTCTCAGCCGCAAGCCTCTTCAAGATCAGCGACAAATACAACGTCCAGGGCCTTAGGGACGCCATGGAGGACTGCATCGTCGATAATATGGATGTGGGGAATGTCGTCGCGACCTTGTTCGACTTTGCGCATCGGTTTCCGACATTACGACAGACTTGCTTGGACTTTATTGCCGAGCATTTTGACGAGGTCAGGAAAACTGGGCTGATCGAGAAGGTGGAGTGGAGTGTCGAAAACTACAGGGATTATGCCGAGCTGATGAATGAAATCGTGAAAATTGCTCCGGACAGCGTGGTTCATAAAGTTTAATGGAAGGTGAACGAGTGAACGTCGTCGACGTGATTTTCACAACTCTTTTTATGCGTGTGCCAATTCTGCATGGTCATACCGTAGAATGCCAACGATTGTAACTTTGCATAATGGATCCAACAAGAATCACTGTGCGCTCGATGTCTATCAACCTTTACAAAACCTTTTGTATCATGAAAAACTACAACGAAAATATCTTCAACTGCCTGTCTTACCAAGGCATGCCGTTAAACGTCGGGCGGCGACATCGCGCCAGGCTTGAGCCAGCTTCGATGTATCTAATTATAACAGATACAAAGAATCAAAAATGCAGGCGCTGAATTTTACGACCTCTCCAGCCAAAGAGTTCCACTACATCGCGTATGTGGGGCATCGCTTCCACTTCACAGCACATATTTTCGGTCAAGGAATAAAACAATGAAGTCTAGTATGGAAACATTGATCAAAGGTATTGTGCATACCATGCAAAACCATGTATCCAGGTATGTCAACGCTCAAAAGTTCAAACTGTACTATGTACAGGTAAATAATGTAGAAAATGATTCTTCTATTTACATATGATTTTAATGCATCTATTTGGATAATGTACGCCTCTGCGGCATCTCATTGTCACTGTCACGCTCCTTGCTTAACATAATCCTCCTTGGTCTACTTCACCACCATCTTTCGCTTACTCCCTCACACACCTCAGCCACTACTCTCTTCCTCGTTCTCTCCCTCTTCCTCAACGTCCTCCTCCTTGCTCCACCCCACCGCCCTCCTCATCTCCTCCATCATGTCCTCCATCACGTCCTCATCCCCTCCACCCTGGCCCCTCCTGTCTATTTCCCTCTTAACCATCTCGAACACCAAGAACCCAACACTCGTTGCCGGCACGCTCCGCACAATCGTACTCGTAAATTCGTGGTACAGGAAATGGAGCCACGAACCCCCGGCGCGCTGGACCTGCAGACGGACTTGCGCCCAGGTCTGTCGGTAGAGTGCACGCGTGGTCTCGCGAGAACTTGGGTGCGCAAACTCGGACTGCGCCTCCTCGATCCAGAAGATGGAGTGGATGCGGGAGAGGGGGTGCTCGATGAGTTGGTATGCCTGATAATGAGGAGGGAAGGTTGTGGAGGTAGGTGAGCGGTTGTCGGGTCCGCGATGCTTTGTCCCGGGTCGGTATGCTATCAATGCACGCAATAATTGGCGTCGCTTTGCCCGCCCAAATGATTTACCACCGCTGCCGCCGCTCCCGCGAACAGGATGAACAAAGGCTCGATCATGAAATGTGGTCTGGCCCTCTGGTTCGCGCCCTCTTCCACGGCGTAAGTTTCGGACTTCTCCGTTACCGACTGGGCGTTAAGCCGCACGCCGTAGACTTCGTCGAGGAAGTAGTAATAGCCCTGTTGCTTAACCCACTCGAACGTGCCGAAGAAGAGGCCGCAGGCGAAAGAATCCTAGGTCCGGAAAAGCCATCGAAAGATTATGATTACGATACCATACATCAACACATCGTAATGCCCACGATTGCGGATTTTGTCCTATGTCGTAACGTACCCTGACAAGCGTTAGCGTGAATCCTCTATAGGCGCTGCCGACTCCCAGTTTTCGCAATGTATCGCGTGCATAGGCCCACATGGACCGGTGCTTGCCCTCAAGCAGGTCCATGACCTCGAACCGGACTTTGAGAGAGTCCATGGGCGTGGCGACGACAGCTTGGGCGGCGCCGGCAAGGGCACCTAACCGGAGAGGAAGGTGGAGCGGTAGAAAGATGACGATGCAGGTTGTGTACATTGTGAAGATATATAATAGCAATAAAAAGGTAGGTTCTTCAAGAAGAGAGCAGTAATGGCGAAACGAGAACCTTCTCCAATCCCAAGCGAACATACCGGCCATAAAAACAGACGAGAACGGCGGCGGCGGGAACGTGCGATGCTTCTGGAATGACGACGCCGGATGGAACACCGGGAGGGTAGCAATGTAGGTGGTATAGAGGACGGTGCCAATAAATGTGTTGGCCAAGAGGGGGGGGAGAACGTGTCGCGGGATGAACCTCCACTGAAGGGAAGTTGGAGAGCGTGTTAGGGTCCGGCGAGACGGGAAGACGGAGTATGCGTGAATATCGATATTCAATCATACCCCTTGAAGTTTGACCGCGTTAGCGAGCATACCGAGATATGTGTACCGGAAAGAGAAACGTCTTTTGGTGGCGTTGTCGATGGGCATTATGGCGCGGGCCATGACCATGTAGTCGACTCGGAGGGGGCGGAAGAGCTGTTAATTGTTGGAAAATGAGAATCCAGTTTCAAATGTCAGCAGTCAATCTGCGTCGCGTCCCACACTGGCACTGACACAAACTCCCAAACCCACGCGAAAATCCTACCTTTAGGGGTGTCCTGTACCAAAAATGCATCCCTTGCATAATGAGGGTGCGCGCGATGGCCGTCGGCGCACCGATGGCCGTGTACTCGTGCGCCTTCTTCTTTTTGGAAGTCCGCAACATCCCCGGCTGGACGCTCGCTCCTGAGCCGCCAGCGACCGCAATTGGCGAAGGAACGGCGGGGAGCTCTGTGGGCACCGTAGACATGTCGCTTGCTGGGAGGTGAGGGGATGGCGGGGGGGGGGGGGGGGGGGGGGGGGGGGGGGGGGGGGAGGGAAGCAGAGCGGAAGAGTTTGAGTCAGATCCTCCCGTGTAAGCCACATTCTCCACGTGCGCGCAGGATTCATAGCTTCTAACTTGTCTTGGCAATAGCCTTTCACAACCTAATATATGGTGCATGAACAGACATACCTCTGGTGAGGGAACGGCGTCGCCAAGAGAATCCACAGAAAATATCTGACCTATACCGCACATTTGTGAGATAGTAGTCGATACCAACGAAATAACTCGAGTATAATCAATCTCTGGAAGTTTCTTCTTTTTTTTTCTAAAAAAAATAAAAAGGGAGGGAGTATTATTGATGTCCTGTGGCTAGAAAGAAAACTAAAGTACTAGTAATACGAGACACGTGACCGGACACACAACGTGCACGAAGAACGAGGGCTTTTGACGCGCCCGAGGCTAGGGTTGAACGGATGGCGTGATGGGGTGCGGCGGGTGTGTCGCTTATGGCTACTATAAGTGCCAGCTTTTGGAGTTTGTGGTTGCTATGGGGTGCTGCTATAAGTTCCCTTGCAATGATAGGTACGGAGCAGGCGAAGGTATACAGTGCGGAGGATTGCATGCCGCTACGGACTGATAATGTATGTACCTTTCCGTCGTTCGTGATTTGAGTGGGAAGATTTTTTTTTGGGCGCACGCAATCCCACTCAATCACTTAATTTGGCATTCCCAAACGCATTGAGCGGAGACCATCTTGCTACACAGCAGGAGATGAGGGCTATATCACACGGAGGGCAAGGTCATCTGGGCATGTGATCCGCCGCGCCGCACTCCAAATCAGAGTGAATGTTGGCTGGAGGGCTATGGGCGATGATTGATGAAGGTTTGGGGTGATTGGGAGGGTCTCATCTGGGTATGTGGTGAAGGGTGGGGCTCAAAAGGGAATTTGGCAGTTGCTAGGTGGCACTCGGAACATGTTCCCCATTATAGCCGCAATCGACAAATCCAGCCGTGACGTGACAAAGCCAAGCCCCCTCCCCTCCATAAATCTGGGACTGCCACGACTTCTTCCTTTAATCCCCCCCTCCCACCCCCATCCCCATATGCACCACCACCATCACCAGCAGGACTCCTCTTCCGTCCAGGTCTACAACATGGCCCCCGTGCCAGACCAGTCTGACAATTTTGATTCTGACGGTTCCAACGACGACCAGGCCGATAACAGCAACACCGGCAACGGCGGTGGCATTGACCTCGACCTCTCTGCAAACCCTGACCTCCGCAAGCTCGCCATGGAATCCACCGAAACCCTCGAGGCCCTCGCGGCCAAGACGAATTCGGCTGCACCTGGTGCCGCGGCCGATAAGGCGAGGTCGCTGTTTGTCACGACATGGTAGGTTTTTTGGGCTGAGATGTCTCCGACTCGCTATGCAATGCGCGTCAACCCGCGTCAACCCGCGTCAATCTTATACACACACACACACACATATATATATATATTACAGGCTCTTTGAGAATTACGAAGTCGAAGAGGATCATAATGTCCCGCGAAGCAGCATGTACGCACACTATAACAAGGTCTGTCAGCAACAAGGGGTGCGTCCCGTCAACTCCGCAAGTTTTGGAAAGTTGATCCGTACTGTCTTCCCGATTTTGAAGACTCGGAGGTTGGGAACAAGGGGACAGTCAAAATATCCTTTTTTTTATTCTCATACGCGGGGCGAGAACCACCGCGAGGTTTACCAAGATGTTTTTCCCCCCTAGCCATCCGTTATTCCTTGACTTACTTTTTCACACGTACCATTACTGCGGCATCCGCATAAGGAACCCGGCAAACCCGGTCAGGAGGTCGGGCGCTCCACAACGATCATTAGACCTACCCGCAGGTCCTGCACACATGCTGTCGATTGCCAAGTACAAACCCTCCATATTTTTACAGTGCATCCTTCTACCGCCTTCCAAACCGCAACCCCCACCTAGATAAACCCGTCTCACATCTTTTTTACATTCCTCCACATCAGCCACGAACCCCCCCTCTCGATCGACGGGCAGCCCTCGAGCTTCACCTCTCTGGATCAGCAGAGCCTGTACGCGCACCCATCCCTGTCCTCGGGCGGCGCGCACGTGGTTCCGTCGGCACACCATTTCCAGTCTGCCAACCCAGATGACAAGGAGGTGGTACGGCTGCCCGAGTTCTCGCCCGTGCTGGAGACCGGGCCGCCGCAAGGCGTTTCCATCAGCGCTGCGCAGCAGTTCATACATCAGTACTACCGTGTCCACTGTCAACAGATCCTGGAGAAGATTCAGATGACGAAATTTTTGGAGGTTCGACGGACGCGTCGTCTTTGGGCGTGCGGGTGGGATGTGGATGGTGTATGCGTATGGCATTGTTTTTGGAGATGGTCAGTTGATGTGCCTTTTTCCCGATGATTTCCAGGTGGAATCGGTCATCGAGCGGTACTGGCAAGACTTGCCACACGAGCAGCGTGAGGTTGCCGATACACCAGAAATGATTGAACATATATGCCGTGCAGATTCCGTCTTGTACGAGGTACGCCTCATACAATTTCTGCCTGTTCAGAAAAAAAGGTCATGTCGTTAATCGAAGTTTTGTATGTCAGTACTTACTGATTGGCGCAATATGCTCTCCGCTTCCACGTTCATTCTTTGGCCAAACAAGACCGTCATGACATCGCTCTTGCCCAGTGTGCTGCACATGATGCCCATCAACCTTATTCAGACTGTCCGGCACTTTGCTCGACAGCTTGAATTTTGGATAGCCACCGCCACGACGAGCTACTCCCAGGAGCTTCGCTCGGGTAAGGGCCAAGGTATGTTGGATTGTTTCGAGTTCAAACCATGGGGGAGAGATATATAAGGACCATCACAGCTCATCAATTTCTACGGTTCGATTAATGCGAACTGAACAATGCGAACTAAACGCACCTCTACCTCTTTCTTGCCCTTGGCGAACACAACAGTGGCCCACGTGTTTACGCAGCAACTCCGGCGACATACGTCGCTCAACCACTTGGCACAGGCAGCGGCGGCGGTGCTGGAGAGTCCCGAACAGATGACGGCGATGATGATCGACTGGGGTCGAATCGACTTTGAAAATATCCGTGATCAGGCGTCGTGGGTGTGCGAATGCCACAAGAACGATATCATGCAGAACAGTGAGTGTCGACTTGTTTTTGGGTTCTTGCGCAGGGGTTTATGCGTGATCCGTCTCATGGGGCAGTCGTTCTCTTGATAAATCAAACGTCGCCGTGCTCATATGCTCTTTCAACAGTGGAGGTCGACTTCAAGCATCTGCTGAAGAACGGGGTCAGGTTGGAGAACTGGACAAACTGGCTGGAGGGCGTCGTCGCGCGTTATTTGGATGAGGTTAGTGTTATCTGAAGATTGTGATTGAATCCCATTTTGGCATGATGACGTGAGGCGTGCATCATGACTGAAACATTCGCGTCCCATACATGGAATCTTGCATATAGAAAGAGACACCGCGCTACGTGTACAACGCGCGTCAGTTCCTTATGAAATGGTCCTTCTACTCGTCGCTGGCCATCCGCGATTTGACGATGAAGAGCGCGAACAGTTTCGGTATGTCATTTTTGCGCTCTTGGTTCCTTTTTGAAATTGATCTTTTGGTATTGAAATTTCTTTGCTTTCCTCGGACTCGTCCCCCAACCAGGCTCATTCCACATCATGCGCCTCTTCTTCGACGAGTACATCTTCTACCTCGTGGAGCAGCGCATTGCCGCGGTCAACACGAAGCAACAGTTCCACCAGCACCAGCACCAGCAGCAGCAGCAGCAGCAGCAGCAGCAGCAGCAGCAGCAGCAACAGCAGCAGCAACCGGGTTCTTCAAATTTTGTGTGAAAGTAATTTCAGCGAGGACGACTGGTTTTGCTGGTCTCACATTGCATGACAGGGTCATGATGTTGTACAGATTTGTCATTTTTGCCTTTCTCCTTCCTGGATTTATTTGTCGTTTCTCATCCACGTCAGCAAATAAGTATCTTGCAATCGCCTCCTTCACCACCTTTTTTTTTTTTTCCTCTCCCCTTTTTTCTTCTTTATTTTCATTCGAATCTTCATTGCCCATATGCGCAAATAGTTGAAAATAATGATGTATTGGAATATGTGTGAAATGATGCAAGTTTTTTTCTCTTCCGTACGATGGGAGGCCATTTTTGCCGAGGCGCATGTCGCTGCCGGAGACGTACCAAGCTAATCCGCGGGGTTTGAAAAAGTCGAGCGGACAATCTTACGGGAGTCGAGATCGTTTATTTTTGGAATTGTTCTCGATCTGTGGCATCAGTAACACGATCGATTATCGACCAACATTATATAACTATGAATGTCCAAAAACGACTTAATTAGTCCTAATCCCAACAAATATATATATACTTCATTTGAAAGGAAGAAGGAAAAAAAAAAAAAATTCATCTATAATCAGCGAAAACTCGTACCTGAAACCACACTACCCTCTCACAAACATGCGAGATCTCATGGACTGTGACTGGGACTTGTGCCGAGGGCAGGGAACGCCGCAATAACTCGATCTGTCGGGCTGGCGTGGGCAATTCGATATGGAGTATTCTCACAACACCAAGCGCCTCAGCTCACAATACCTACCCACAACTCATAGAGACCTATTAAAAGCAAAGCAATTAAATTAAATTGGTAGGTAATAAATTTCGGTTTTCTCTGACAGATCAGATCGCCACCGTTCTCCCCACCCACATAACTGTCTTTACTCACCAAATGTCCAACGCCCGCGACGACCTTGGCGGAGGAGCGTGGCGTTCGGCTAACAAGGAGCATTGCAAATTCAAATGGGCTTTTTCATTTACCAAAAGGCACGGGAAAGGAAGCATTAAGTCTTGGTCTCCGGTCGGAGAATTCTCGATAGATTTGGAGGGAGAAACGTGGGACCTCGGGAAACACTCACTTGACCGCGGATTTCTCGCCAAATATGTACGATACGTAGACCTGCACGGTGGGCAGGTTAACGAAGGCGTCGAAGAAGGATACCTCGTCGCACACTGGGCGATTATTGGGGGAGGGTGAAATTCGTGACTGCATCTATTTTCTAAATTCTCATCACACAATATAGTGGAAATGAAGGGTTCAAATGAGAAGCGGTAGCCAAATGAATTGCTGGACAATTTCAAGCCCAGCGGTTCGAATTCAAACATCGAATGATGATGCACAAGGGCATCCTTACCACATAGAGATGCACCATCTCTGGATCCCAAGTTTGATAGAACTTGTTATTGAAGAAGGACTCCCTCGCGGCTTCGCTATATTTGCAAAACATTGGAAGAGTTGGAAATATGGCGATTGGGTGGTTGAAATGAATGTCATTGCAAATCGGCAAGAGAGTGTTATATTTTAAGGCAAGCCGAACGAGGTGCTCTCCCACCGGTCGCGCCTCTTCAGGGATGCCTTGGCGACGACGAAATCCCTGCCCGTCCTGGGTTTGAACATGGGCGAGCAGATGACGGGGTCGACGGCGATGACGGTGGTGAAGACATTGGGATGGAGCTGCGCGGCGATGACTCTGAGAATGAATGCGCGATACAAAGAAAGGGGAGGGGATATTGGTTCTAGCACAATTTGGGAAGGGAGTCTGTTCTGAGAACTGAAATTCCCAGGGTTATAGTATCACCAAATGTTGGGGGGAAAACCATCAATGATGACCGGGGGGGATGCTCACGCTGCAGTGGCGCCGAAGCTGTGGCCGACGCCGACGACGTGCGCGGCCGTGCTGTGCAGATCAAAGTGCTCAACGATCTGAACCAGGTCGAGGGCATAGTCCGTCCAGCTAACTGTGATCCGGAGGAGGAGGAGGAGGAATTACAATGAATTTATGAACCCGAGTGCCGCCTATAAAACGCGAAGAGTACCAAACCAAGCGCAACCACTCACAACAGTCATCCAACACCTTCTCGTTCACCATAGCGCTGTCGCCCTGGTTTCTACAATCCAGCGCCCAGAACTCGAGCGCGTACTCGCGCTGATGGCAAAAGATCTTCCGAAGCTGGCGCATGATGGGATGCCAGATTTCCTTGCTGTATCCGTTGGCATGGGCGAACACGACGGCGATGGTCGGCCTGTCACTGGGGTTCGGATCGGCGTAGCGGTTGACCACTATTTTTTGCTCGGACGCGCGGTGCGTCGACGGATCACGTAGGTCGCGGTCGGGACGAAGGCAGACATTGTTCGTGTGGGAAAGTGCGAAGTGCCGGGAACCATTTAGATTAAAGTGAAAATTGCCAATTCGGGAATCGCGATCTGAGATACCTAGATTCGAGCAGATATGGACCACTGGGCAGTGGTTTATTAGAATAGTAGATTGGAATAGGCGAGGAAGAAGTGAAAAAAAAAAAAAAAAAAAAAAAAAAAAAAAAAAAAGACAAAACAAATGCTACTCTACATACATGTGTATGCTTGCTTGGGAAATACATGCTAGAAAGAGTCCCAAGTAAAAGGAGTATGAAGATATTCTTCGCAAATACATCAAAAAAGGTGCATGACAATTGAACCTCAGCAAACCTCCCTTTAAATTTTCTCGCTCATTGCACATCCCAGTCATTCTTGCGCTAAATGCAACCGTCTGAACCGTCCATCTCAGTGGCAAGCCCGCCTTGTATCTACCATCTATTATACTACTAGTTATATTCTTTTCAACCAAAACAAGACAACGCAGCATTCTCAGATCTATTTCCCAGTCCCGCTACTCGCTCCGCTCAACCTCTTCCATAACAGCCACGCCACGCCAATCACCGCCCCCGTCGACACTACCGCCGCTGCCGTCACTTTCCACGCCATCCCCTCGTCACCCCTAGACCTAGACGCCTTAGATCGACTCTTCTTCCGATGCTGGGACTTTTTCCGCTTCATCTTGCCCCTCTCGGTGGTCGCCGCGGACTCCGCCGGCAACGACTCAACGCTGGACCCGGCGCCCTCGTCGTCGATCTCTTCGCCAGGCCTCTTGGCGTCCCATTCGACCTCGAGCGTCTCCGGCATGCTGGCCCTCAAGCTCCCCTCGACATCGAGCTTGCGCGCGCGCGTGAACCACCGCGCCGCCTCCCACCGGTCCGGCATATCCATCCCGTTGCCGTTCAGATGCATGATGCCCACGTTGAAAGCTGACTGTGCGTGCCCAACGACTGCAGAACGTCGCCAGTACTCAATAGCCATAACGGGGTCCGCAGCGATAGACTGGGATGTCTCGTCCAGTTGGGCGTCGTCGGGAGTTCCCTCTAGGTAAATGAGGCCGCTCTGGAAAGCGGAGCTGCAGAAGAACCGCTCGGTGACGGTCTCCGGAGGACGGTTACGCGGGGTGGGGGCGTCGTGATCGCCAATATCGAGGAAAGGGACCGTCAGGACCATAGCGCGGTTGAAGTAGCGCAGCGCCTGGATGTAATCACGGGCAATCCCAGCCTCGAGGACGCCGGTAACGTAGGTCATGCCGACGATGTAACAGGCCTCCGGGTCCGGGCCCGTCGTGCCGGATTCAGGGTCGTTGGAGAGGTCGGCCGCCCGCTTGTGCCAAGAGAAGGCGAGGCGAGGGTCGCGTTCCGGGTAGACGGGAAGCAGGGTCAGGTTGTCGATGGAAGCTTGGTTGCCGATCTGACGGATCGAGGGACGTAAGGGACGTGATTGCAATGGTGTTATATATGGCTGGATCACAAGGAGTGATGCGTGTGAATCATAAATATAATACGAAAAATCATACCTCGTACATAGCGGCAACTTTGAGCATTGATTTCGTGTGCCCGTGCTCAGCGGCGTGTAGGTAGAACTTGTACGAGTTCTACAAAGAGATCAAGTTGGATGGTTGAGTAATTGTATATAAAGTGTCAGGGAATCCAGAGCTAGTTGTTTGACCAAACCCCAGTGTTCGGCTGACAAGCTATGCACAAACACTTTTCACTATCCGCATGTTTCATTTTTCGCACGAACATTCAACAGTAACCTATATCTACTCACCTCTGCATCCCTCTGGCTCTCAAACATAACACCCAGATGGTACGCGCTCGTCGCGTCTAAATCCATCCGCTCCGTGATTCCTGATGTGACGAGCATAGGCCAGATCACGTCGTCGCTCTTCTCCAGATGTATTGTCACGACGCGAAACCGGTGCGATGCCCGTCCAAGAGGGGACATATTGATACTACCGCTATCGCTGCTTTCCGGCGGCAGATCCATGGCCGGCGGCGGGAGGATCAGCGATGTGTTGGGCGAGAGCGGCGGGGTTATAAAGGCGAAGGAGGAGCCGGAGGAGGAGAGCGCAGGAGAGTTGGCGAGCGAGGACAGTGCAGAAGAGGGTTTGTCAAGCTGCCATAGAGATTCCTTGGGGCGGATGGTGGAGTAGAGTTTGCCCTACGGAATGGATTAAACGCGCAAAGCCAGTTTGCCGCAAAGTTTCCTCTGTGAGCGAGCTTAGAATCTCGGAACGCCAAGCGACACAATACACCCATCGTACCTTCACGACAGGCTCCTGCCCTCTGACGCCGGCTTTGAGAAGCGTTGATTCGATGGTGACCTCCATGTCCTTCGCCCTGAAGTGGTCAAGGACCAGGAACGAGACAGTGAGCTGGTCATCGGTTTGAGACCAGATGTAAGTGTTTGGGTTTGAAGGATATAAGTCCTCGTCCTGTAGGGGGGAAGCCATTGGGGTGGAGTGTGGGGAAGGGTTGTAAATGCACTTTGAGTCTCGGCCCCAAGAACTTGTGACCGTCAATAGCACACAACGTCACTTTGTCAGTCCAAATGAATTTACTAATATCCACCATATATAGATATAAATTCTATCAATTACTTTCTTTTAAAATATAATAGGATTTATATATTTTATTTTAGATATTTAATATAATAATTTTAAATAATAACAATTTAATTTTTTTTTTGTTAATTAATAAATTATCTTTTATAATATTACTTAATTATATAAATTTTATAAATGATTATTATTTATAAGATAATAAAAATTAAAAATAAAATATTATTATTAAAGCTCTAATTAATTTAATTCCAACTTAACTAAAACCAAAATTTATAAATAGTAACTTTTTTTTTTTAATTTTATCAAAATCATAATAGCTCACAATATTTATTCTATACCTTCTGTATATAATTAGATCTCAATATTTATATTCAATAAAAGCCACAATCAACTATAGAAAAGCACTTCAAATAACTGAAACTTCTATATTTTCAAGATTTGATGACTTGTCATACACATTCTATATCACTTCTTCAGGCAAACTTCGTGCAGACGTAAAACTCCAAAAATGAAAACAAACAAACAGATTATTACATTCTAACAAAGGGCATCAACATTTCATGCTCAAAATATGTAATGGCCCCAAACACATGACATACACACATCAT
The DNA here is from genome assembly GCA_003990745.1 of Jimgerdemannia flammicorona. Lineage (NCBI taxonomy): Eukaryota > Fungi > Mucoromycota > Endogonomycetes > Endogonales > Endogonaceae > Jimgerdemannia > Jimgerdemannia flammicorona. The sequence continues at coordinate 9,639 of RBNI01001357.1, read as the reverse complement.
CCATCTGACCTCGCATCCACTCCTTCCCGCTAATAACTCTTGTGATGTACCACCGACGGTCCAGACTCGTTGTAATCAACTTTGCTGATATAATTCGTCGGGTTTGGGAAGACGAGCTTGAAAACAAGCACGCGGAACATCAGTGTCAGCCAAGATTATAATACACACTGCTCCCAAATACGCAATTCTGCTCATTTCTAATCTATATCGCCTCCCAAAAAATATAATTCTCCTCCTACACTACACCCTCCACCCTCACCTTGGCCACGATCTCTCCTCCTAACCACGCGGAAAACCGCTGGAAGTGCGGCTCCCTGAGCACGGTGAAATAGTCCGGGATCCGGAGAAACTTGATATCGCGTGACTGCGTGTCGCCAGCGTTATCCGAGACAGGGAGGTAAGGGAGGAGCTCGGCCTTGATACGCTCCTTGATTCCTTGTAGCGGTCGTGTTAAGTTATGCGGAGACGGTTTGAAAATTACACAAGAGATCAGACATGGCACGGTGAAAGAACGCCCGCCCCAATATTTGTTGTACCAAAGCGTCATTGGAGGCCCCAAAACGATAATAATATCAATGATGAGACCGACCTGCAATCAGCGCCCCTCCGCCCGTCACCACGAGATTCTCCCACAACCGTAGCCGAATTTCGGCGGGTTCGCAAGTCATGACGGATAGCTTGATGGCCTCAGCCAGGCCCGTGAGGGTCGTCCGGCCGATGAGGGTAGGATCAAATATCGGGTTGTAGAGGCTGTGGCGGTAGGAGCCGATGGTGACCTAGATGGAGGTTGGGATTTGAATGAGGATGGACAAGATCGGGGATTATTGGCTAGGTAAACCTGTTATGTGATGGTTGATGAGAGAGTATGAGATGACAGCATCATGGAGTTTCTCTTGAATTACCTTCCTTCCATTATATTCGAGCTCCGCCCTCTCCATCGGCGGGATCACGGGCACCTGAGTCGTCGGCGGCGCGGCAGCCGCGACGGCCGCCACGCCGGGGACGACCTCCTTGCTCTCCTCGGTGGCCATCTCAACCTCGTATCCGACGGACACGTCGCACACCCCGGGGGCCTCCTTGACGAACCTCGCGAACTCCAAATCCAGCAGAGTATCAACGTCGTCACCAAACTCTGCTCGGAGTTGTTCGTCTGCGCGTAGGTGGGCGAGCAGGTGCTCGTCAGCCTCGCGGCCAGCCACGTCCAGGGTCTGGATACTGTGATACACGATCAGGCTATCTACGATCGAGGTGACATTTGTGGTCTCATGGCCAATGTCGATGACCACGCCCGAGACCGAGCCACAGCCATACAGAGACATGAGGGGCTGCTCGGCCACGTAGAGGCCCGGGACGTTGAAGGATTCGAAAAAGATCTGGGTGATGCGCTCGTATTCTTCTTTGGTCCAGGAGGTAGGGACGGAGAGGAGGACGGGCGACTCGTTGCGAGTTTTTTTTATAGGGAGTTCTTTGAAGAGAATCTGGCGCCTGATTGTGCGGGAGTACTGGAAGGATGAGAAGAAAAGTTTTTTTGGAAAGCGAGGATGAAGAGAGGGTAATGTAGAAACAAGTCTGTACCATAACGTCTCCAGCTCCTCCCAGTTGTTGATGCGTTCACATTTCAGCGGAGTGCCGATTTGAGAAGTTTGGTAAACCTAATGAGATAGGAGGCGAATTAAGAGGCATTGCTGGATGGGCAGCTGGCTCCTGGCAAAGACAGAGTTGGGCAAAATGTGTCATTACCACGGAGGGCGGCTGGTTCGTGTCGTGCACACCCATGCCGGCCTTGATCTCATAGGAGCCATTGTCTATGACGACAAAGTTCTCCTCGCGAAGGGTGAAAGACATATTTGAGGGGTGGTCGCAGACAGACGCGTGACGCGGGGGGTGACGCGGGGTTGGGGTGGGAAGGGGAAAAGCACGAGTGTTTTGGGTGGCTTGGAGTCAAGTGACGTCTTTAACCCTTTGTCTGTTCTTGTCCTTCCGTGTTCACCATGAGAGCCCGTCTTTTGAAGCACAGTCTCGAGCACAGTCTCGAGCACGCCCCCCACTCCAGTGAGGACCCCGAGCTCGACTATCTAAACTCTGCTTATCAAGATCCCAATGACTTGAACTCACCTACTGGTCGGCACTACGTCCTCTTGCGCCATTTTCTTTTTCTTTGGAACTTCTCGAAATACACAATCTTAGATGTCGTCGCCTTCTTTCTTCAACCCGCAGGGACTCTTTACTCCGAAACTTTTGGATCCGAGTCCAGCGATGAGTATGATACCCCTTCACCCTCATCGAAAGCAATTGGATCAGTCCCGACAAAGGCATGTTGTTACATGTCATTAACCTGCCTATTCTCCCCATTTGAGTTTCTAACACCCAATCTGCCATCTTTACCAAACAATAGATTGCACCATTAGGTGAATATGGACCTCTATAGATGCGCGTTTGAAGAGCAGGTCTGGTTGGAAATGTGATCTGATGCAGCGTGGCTCTTATTCGAAGCACAGACCAATCTCCTCTGAGTCCCGACAAGGTCGAATTAATCAAAGAGACTTTGGAAGAATTCCACGAGGGTACGTCAATAACGAATCTCTCCTCATACCCATTCCTCGACCCCGACTACAATTTCATCCGATTACAACTCCCAATCCAAACAACACTGCATCTCCGCAGCCTGCCTCGACGAGCTCCGCCGCCTCACACGAGCACGTTGCGACCTCGATTCCCACGGCGAGCTTATACAGGAGCAACTGGAACTACTCAGTGGGTTGCTGGTAGAGCAACGGGGTAGAGTCAAGGGGCTGAGCGTGGAGAGGCGGCGCCGGCACTTGATCCGCACGGGGCTGGGGCATACATTTACCTTGGGAAAGCGGCCTAGGTGGGGGGGCCCATCTAGCGAGGATGTGGAGGTGGACGAAGAAGAGCAGCTGGTGCTGCGGCAGCGACAGGAACGGGGGAGCGTGGGGCGTGTGACGAGCGACAATGGGGGCAGTTAGCAAGGGCGATGCATCGACGGGTTCATGAAGCTAGGTGCAAGAAATTTGGATTATAGTATGTACATGTTGAGCCATGTAACGCACACCAATAGAAAGTTCGAATAATTCTTTGCCCTTTTATTTATGAAAACAATACCGTGTCTTAATCCGTGACACTGTGACCATCCACTCTGATCGTTTGCATGCCAGCATGGGATCAAGGGGCAAAAGAGTAGGGTCGGCCGGCCCCATTGCGACAGTCATCGCGATAATAGGTACAGGAAGGCCTCGACGGGCTCTTATCGCCATTTCTGGGCATCCCGGTATCGAGGTCGAGGTCTCTCTCGCATGATGATTGGTGGCGCCAGCAACGATTGCGTTTCGTCGTCCATCGTTCCGCAATCAGAGATGAGAATCGCCGTCCGAGGATCGCAGGAACAAAGGAAGGTCATGGGTCGTTATGCTTCGCACTAGTTACACTTGTGATTGAGAGTAGGGTAGACGAACGTGCACAACACACGCTTACATCTTGGGAATAAATTTGACATCCCAGTCGAAAATAATGCTTGAAAGTTGGTGGATGGAGAATATTTTGGTCTTCCCCCATTTGGCAGAGTTCGAACTATTACAGCAAATATATATCTAAACAAACATATATGGACGAATTTACCAAACTCAATCAAGCAACCAATGAGAAAAAATGAAACCATTGTCTAGGGAGGATCACGAATCTCTCCATTACCCAATATTCTATTCGCCTATTCCCTAGGCCGGGCCTAAATAACGCTTTCCACTCTCACCATAGTCTTTAAAGCGGCACTCTCTTGATCGCGTGCATGATCCACAACGAGCTAGTAAGTAGCCCGAGCGCGCCTGCCTGATGCGCGGAGGCGAGCTCGATCGGGACCATGTAGAGCAAGGTGGAGATACCTAGAGTGACCTGGACGAGAGCGACGCCCATGGTGGTGTTGACGGCCACGCGTGCGTTGGGAGGGAGAGGGAGGCGCCGCGCGTATAGCCAGAGCGCCGTCACTGCTAGAAAGGTGAATTCGGCCTAGGCGGTGCGTGGTGAATGGCACAGTCGATAGTTTTAATATTTATATGACCGAATCCCATGAGGTCAACAAGCTGGATGTGCCACATTTCTTATCTCACCCCGTCCCCCTCACGTCCAACTTACCATCACGCGATGATCGAATTGCACGAGAACGGGGTTTTCGAGCGCGTTCCTCAGCTTCGTGTGATCGCCCTCCTTGACGTAGTGGTCGGACCAGAGCTCCTCGGAGCTTGGCACAATCCGGCCACCCATGAGCGGGAATTCGTTGTAGATCAGCCCGGCGTCCAGCCCGGCCACCAGGCCACCGGACATGGCCGTGAAGAAGATGAGCATGGTAAGATAGTGTGCGTAACGACGGAATGAGGCCAGAGCAGGATTGCGGAGGGCTTCGGCAACGGCCTGAAAGTTTTGGGGGATGGGGTGAATTGAGGATCCCCCTTAATACATATATCCGCTGCATTTCGCCCATATAATAATATCCAACACCCACCTTAGGATATGATCCCGCAGCGATCTTTGCGTCCCTCAGGATTCGCGCGCCGACCATGACGGTCGCAGTATAGATGGCGAAGGCAGTGGCCAGATGTGCAGTGAGCCGGTACTGACTCACGCGAGGCACGGCACCCGGTTGCTCGAGGAGGGCCTTCGCAAGCCCGGATTTGACCATATACCAGCCCATAAATCCCTAAAAGCATTGATGTTCGTTCCGTGTCTCAGTATCCACAAGAGGCGATAAACCAGATAATGCCGCTGCCGTCTTACCTGAAATCCGACCAGCGCCGTGATACCAAATACAACATTCTTGGTGGCCGGGCTCATGTAACCGCGGGCGGCGAAGTAGAGACCCGGGACGATGAAGGAGACGCCGATGAGACGGCCGATCATGCGGTGCACCCACTCCCAGTAAAAGATGGACTTGAACTCGTGGAGCGTCATGTGGCGGTTCAGGCTGGGTGGGTGTATTAGGACGTGTCAGAGTTTTGTGGAGGTGAGATAAGTGGGAATAGACACAAATCACGGGCCGACATACGAATACGAGCAACGGAAAGCATCAAGGAGGACCCGTTTGCTTACATCTTGTACTCGGGGAACTGCTTGTATTTGTCAAACTCCTCCTCCCACTCCTGCTGTGACCTAGGCGGCTTCATTCCGGAGATGACGTTCCACTCGGTGATAGACAGTCCGCTCTCCGTCAGACGCGTCAGCCCGCCGACAACGACGATCATAAAGGTCATAGCGGCGTTGAAGTATAGCCAGTAGCCAACGATGGGCCGCGTGGTCGCGGCGGCGTCGGCACCGAGGGTGGGGGTGACAGCGCTGTAAGCCCTAGCGAGAAGAGGTCGTGCGGACGCGAGGGGCGACGCACGGAGGGTGGTGGCGACGCGAGGGAGGATTGGGGGGCTGCGGATAGATAGGCGCGAAGAATGGCGGGGAACGCATAGCGAATATCCGGCGGGCGATTTGAGGAAGGCAGTTGCCAGCAGACGGCGGGTGGCTCCGCATTTCGCGATGTTCATGATTGGGGGTGTTGCGTGTTGGGTTGGAAGAGAAGGACATTTGCAGATCGGGGCGACTGCTTTTTGAACCATGAACCCAATTTGGTCATGGCATCATGCCACTTTTTTTTTTTTTTTTGGCTAATAGTCCGCGGATATGTCTGCAATAGGTTTAGTTAACAGGATGCGTGAATCTTTATAATTACATCAGTTGCATTGGTTACATAGTCACGGAATGGTCCGAGCTGGCAGCACCATTGTCGTATGTTAGTTCGTCATGATTGTGGAAGGGGGCCCGTATTGTCGTTGGATTCATTTCAATGTTATTTTTCACAGCATGTTTAAAATTGAGTACCAGTATCACTTCAAACAAGACAAATTGTTCCAATACTCCTATTATCAACACTTTCAATATCATCGCAACCTTGTCCCACCATCTTTCCGTTCCTCAATCTATCCCGAGCTGCCTCCAATTTCCCTCTCGTGGATTCGCACATTTTTATGAGCTAGTTAAAATGTTAATTGCGGAATCCGAATATAAAAATTAGCAACACACGCAAAATTCTCCATAACGACGAAACCTGGTTGAGCACCTACCGTCTCGTCGTGGGTTTTTTTTGCGAATGTGCGTTGCTTCCGGATGATGCGCACAGCGGTCTTGAGCATCCCGACCCCGATGCAGTCTTCGGCGTAGTACAGCCAGCACTTGGATTCCTGCACAGGGTCACGCATCAGTTGCGCTAGCTTGATCTGCTGGAGAGCAAGCTCACCGGCTTTCCTGGCCTGCGAAGAAATTCAATCATTCGGGGCGATAGTGCAATAATAGGTTGTTCAATTAACGGACAGCCAGGCCTAGTTTATGCGAGCGTTTCCGAAGAATTGGATGCGATTCGAGGGTTCGGGAAGAATACGTACGTATTTCTCCTTGTACTTCCCTAAGGCACTGTATGCGCCGCCTAAAACGGCGATGTAAGTTCCTGTAAAGCCATACCGAGTTTGCAGGGCGGCGAGCGTGTATAACCGCTTCGACCTGTAAGCGGATGGCAACGCGGCAAGATCGTGAGCGTCCTGATCATGAGATGCCACACCGCGCTGCAAATACGATACTCAAAGTTATAGGATACCAATCGAGATCGGGCAACGGGCGGAAGCCAGAGCTCCTGTCGTCCAAAACAAGGTTCAATTCGAGCCACCGAGGGAACAGCACGGCGCGTGGTGGCGTGTCTGACGGGGTCGCGCGAAGGCAGCCGGCCACGAGGAGACTTAGGCAATTCCACAGAGACTTCGAGTTTTCCATCTCCGAGACTATGACGTCCAATATCGTACGTGCCGGTTCGTAGTGCCGGAACAGGATTGTCGCGTAATATCTATGGCGGGCTTTGCGAGATAGGGGGACGCAGAATACGCGGTTATCACGAAGGGAGAGGTGGAGGTCACCTATCCTTCGGCAACCTCGGATGGCGGAATGTAATCGAACGCTCAGCAGAACCTCCGGCGCGTCTAATGAATGAGGTTACGTGGAAAGCAATGGTAAATAACTGATCTGACGCTTATTCGGCAAGGGCCACTTATACGACAGACCACGTACCATGGAGGCTTGTGAGCGAATGTCCGAATGAGAGCAGGCCGTTCTGACTCAACAACATTGAATAGCTGGTCGTCCAGTGATACCGCGTTACGATGGAATGTTTTTGTTGTAGCGAACAAGAGCTCCCATTCCATTCCATCGAACGAGCAAGCGTACGACGAAGTGCTCTTTGCAATGCATTTCCAGGTCCCAACCCTGCAAGTGACGGCCATTCCCCGTGACCACCAAGCCACCCATCCCTTAACCCGCCCTTCCCGTCCCGAACCTCATACTACTACTTCGCCATGTCTTCAGCATCCATCGAAACGCTCCCCATACCCACCCCAAACAAGCGGGTTGACGTCGACGCCCCGCCGCCTCCCTACACTCCGGGCAAAATTCGCGCCAAGAGCGTGAAATCCCCACCCCCCTCTATCATGGAGGAGAGCCTGGACGACGGAGACCTGCAACAGCAGCGCGTGCTCAACAAGTTCACACTGTACGAGACAAAGACGGTGGGGCTCAAACACCGCTCGTATACTGTGTTTGCTTTCTTCCCCCAACATGCTTCCTCGCCGTCCTTACCCATGCGTCCTCCCATTTCCTCAGCGCTATTATATCGTGGGCTCGAATCAGTCTGATACCGGGTTCCGGGTACTCAAGATCGACCGCACCTCGCCCAAAGAGCTTTCTGTGATTGTAGACGATACCCTGTACACAAAACAAGAGGTGGTGGAGCTGCTCAGGATGATTGAGTACGGGAACGTCAGCTCCGGAGGGCTAAACCAGGTCGTGACCGCTGCGTGGGGGATTATTGGTGAGTTTGCGTTTTATATTTTTGTTTTGGAATTGGGTTATTCTGTGATGATAGTGGAAGACGGGAGGGGCTCATGTGACTGATGGACTCCCGAGTCAAGAATTTGCACATGAGAGGGTTTGGCTGCTCCACTTTCACACAACTACATCCAACATGTCACTCTTAGGCTTCATTAGATTCACGGAAACCTATTACATCTCCCTCATTACGAAGAAAAGCGTGGTGGCTCTGATTGGCGGGCATTACATTTATCACATCGACGAGACTGAGCTGTTACCCATCGGACAACCGTCGAAACTCGAGAAGAATTCGGAGGAGGCAAGGTACGTGGTTTGATAATTGGGTAGGACGAGGAGGAAGGTTTTTTTTTTTTTTTTTTTTTTTGCAAGCAGCTGTTTTTCGCAACTAAGATGATGAAATTCGACTTTCGACCTCATCTTCCATTTCCTACCCAACAGATATCTCAACACTTTCAAGAACGTCGATCTCACCAAGAACTTCTACTTTTCCTACACCTACGACATTACGCACACGCTCCAACACAATATGACCCGACCGCTGCCCACCGCTGAGGATTCTGGTAGTGGTGATGGCAGCAGAGACAGTGGAATGCCCTACAACGAAATGTTCATGTGGAACCATTACCTACTCAAGAATGCCTTCACCAACTTCAAGAACGAGTCTGATTGGATTCTGCCCATTATTAGTGGGTTCGTGGATCAGGCTAGTAAGTATGACTGTTGATTGGGTTGTTTGGTTTAGGTTTTATTGTTGGACTTGATCTATCGTGGAGCTTCAATTGCCATTTTCGGAAACTAACAACCTGGACATTGTTAATAACGAATGCATGCCACCTGCAGAGATATCTGTGTACGGTCGCAACGTATTTCTCACCCTGATCGCGCGCCGATCACGACACTACGCCGGTGCGCGTTTCCTCAAACGTGGTGTTAATGACAAGGTAGTTATTTACCACATCTAATATGACAGAACAAAAATACCACATCAAGCCCTCGTATATACCACTCGTTAATTCACTCAAGACAACTCCACCGCACACTGCAGGGCTACGTTGCCAACGACGTGGAGACGGAGCAAATTGTCTCCGAGATGAGCACGACCTCGTTCCACACGCAAGACCGGCTCTTCGGCAACCCGCGCTACACCTCCTACGTCCAACACCGCGGATCGATCCCGTTGAACTGGTCGCAGTGGTCGCAGGATAATTCGACCATGTCGCCCAAACCGCCTATCTCGCGTACGTCTTTAGCCTTTCACGTATCTGTTTGTGTAATTTTCTTTACCTCATTTTTGGGTCTCTTCACACGCATACACTTGTGAGTCCACAGTCACTTGCATAGACCCGTTCTATTCCGCAACGGCGCTCCATTTTGACGACATGTTCAACCGATACGGCGCACCCTGCATTGTTCTCAATTTGATTAAGGTGTGACTTAACCTGTTTCTACGCGCCGCCACTTTGTGTGCCAAATCCATGTCTTTCGTGCCGAATCTTGATATACACTTGGGAATTTGTTTTCAACCACGTTTACCTATTCAAAAATAGCAAAAAGAGAAGAAAGAACGAGAGTCGATCCTACTGGGCGAGCTGTCGGGGGCAATCGATTATCTAAACCAATTCTTGCCGGAGGGGAAATCAATCGAGTATATCGCTTGGGATATGTCCCGGGCTTCAAAAAGGTGTGATAGCGCCCCTCTTTTTCTTTTCTTTTTTT
>RBNI01001356.1:0-22869 GCA_003990745.1 Jimgerdemannia flammicorona | reverse complement strand
GTATAGAAGTTCAAGTGTTCAGAAGTATCTGGGTGCCAGATGGCCTTCTTGATAGCTTCAAAGATCAGGGTCTTTGGGCCAGGCAAAGGGGTAGAGCGGCAGGAGGTCTGGTTGGATCGGCGAATGGGGGGCATTGTGTGATGGGTACTTGGTTCTTTGGTGCTGATCCCTGAGGCAGAGTATGGTTCCTTAAATAACGTGGTCTTCATTTTGGCTTGGATCATCTTGTCTTCTTTTGGGATGATCACCTAATGGGTCAGGCTGTCTATTTGATTGTCACGCCATTATGTCGTCTGATCTTAGTAGTCACTGGTACTCTATTGTCAATTGCATACATCACAATATATAATAGAAGTTCTATCCTTATATATATTCCTAACCTCACTCATGAGATCAATGAGATGCTGAGTTTTAATAAAGAGGCTATAGTATAGAGATAGATAGTGAGAGCATACTAGTTGATAATATTTATTAATTCTTCTGATATCTGGTCTATTTTGAGTAAGTTTTCAAAAAAGGTCAAGCTTTTCAGCAATATCTGCAGACCTCTTGAAATTGATATTAAAATACTATAAATCACTTACTTTCAAATAGCTGAGAAATTCAAACCAATAAGAATGACTTCTGATATTAGTATATATACTAGTTGGCTTTCTTGGAACTTCTATAAGACTTAGTTTCTATATAATACTGAGAATATTCCCCATATGACTAAGAACTTTATTAGGTAAAATAGATCCAAAACTGTTGCTTTCTATATTATTCTAATCAGTTATATTCTGCTGGCTATTATGGATGTCTTCTTCTTCTATATTATTACTACTTTCTAAATCACTATTCTCTTCAGCATTCTCTAAACTAACCATTGTTAGTACTGTTGATCTATTAGTATTTAGACTTTAATAAATACTTTATATCATTTATTATATTGTGATGAGCAATAGAATTGTACTGCCAAATTTATAAATTAGCCACATACCATATCTAGTACACTAAGTAACCAAGACTGCTTTACTGTACCAATCTGTATAATTAGCCAGAGATACCAGAAACAGTATGTTTATCTGTATGGAGTAGGTACACCATTCTGAGTGGGTACACTGTACTGAGTGGGTATACTTTACCATCCAGGAACACTTGCCATATATAGCAATCTATAGTTAGCAATGTAGTAACCAGATAGCAACCACAACTGTATAAAATACCCCAGAGACAAGAGTAAATAAACCTCAGTCCGAAAAGTCTGAAATTCAAAGCAAAAGACAAGTCTGCCTATTACTCTTCAAGGGATATGCCTGCCAAAAGCCACTTGATCCAGGAAGGATTGCAACACTTAGGAGAAATGCCCACTCTAAAGCCACTACTAGGAGATTGTGAGCATTGGTTCCCTTTTCCCACTCTGGTCCACTTTCCGATACAAAGATTGATTGGTACGCTTGCCAGATAAGCCTGAAGATTTGCCGCCAAACTGCCGCTTAAGGAATAAGCCGCCATTTTCGAGAGGTCCGCCGATTCCAAGTTACCCGCATTCCCAGAGAGCCCGCTATAAGGAACCTTGCCACAAGCCAGTCTATTAGACGCAACTTCGCAGTGATTCGTTAGCGCAAACGAAGCCAGTCTTTGACGTAACTTGCCAAGAATCCGCTATCCGAGTTATCCGAGTTATCCAAGGTATCCGCGTCATCCGAGTTATCAAGTTATCCCGTAATCCCAGAAGAGCCGATTCAGGACGAATCCGCGACACCCGAGTTATCCACGCCATCCGAGTTATTTATCCGTTCTCAGTGAGCCGATTCAGGAAGGATCCGCGCTGCCCTCTATTCCCAGTAAATCCGCGCCAAATCGAGTTATCCGCCAGAAATCGAGATCGTCGCGCTACACAAGAAATCGTCACGCAGAAATCGCATAAGGAAACCGTTAAAATTGCCAGACCGTCACGCATACAAATCGCCCATCCCACACTCTCCGCTACACCCAAGAACCGTCCCAATAAGGAAATCCGCACAAATCAACCGCCACGCGAACAGGAGGACTACCGTGTATCCAGACTTGACTATTATACCACTAAACACCGACAAGGACCTCAGGAATTATAGAACATTTTGTTGCTTTTTGACAAAGTAACTGGGGGCTCGAGCCAAACTACATCAACCCCCAACCTTGTAATTTGCCTCCATTGAGCCAGGCACGTTACAATATAGTAAATATCATCTGAGGTAAGTGTAAATATTCTACTTACTTTTGAAGTTCTTCAACTATTGCACAGAGATATATACTTATATATTATTCTAGTTTAGAATACTAACTGTTGTCACATAGTGGTCGCTGAGTCCTTCAAATACACCAGATTCTCTTCAAGGTGTATCTCTTAGACTAACTCAAGTTTGTTATAAGCAAGTTCTTATTGGAGTGCCTTCCCAAGGTCTTATAGTCCTCAAACTTCTTATCTTTAAACTGTCTTGTTATCTCTTAGATTGCTTGCAAGGAAGTTTGTGTATTGCACTGAGTTGACTGACTTTATTTCAGAGGAAAAAAGAGGGGTATTTATACAAAATATAGTTCAATAGTTGCTAAGATATAAAGCTAAATATAAATTCCAATAACTAAAATAAAATGCCAGGACAGGAAAAACAGCTAAGTTCTAGGGTTGGCACTGATGGTTGTATAGATTCAAGATGCTGGTATAATTTGGTGTCACATCAGAATGCTGGTACTGGCATTATTCAGTGTTACATCAGAATGCCGGTACTGGCATTATTCAGTGTTATCAAGAGACTTAGAGCAGAATGTTCAGAACCATGGGGGCTTCATCATCAGAGGTCAGGATGTCTTTGAAGGAGATGAGGTCTATGAATTCATCATCATTGTGTAGGTCATGCATTTCATATACTTTGTTGTACATCTTGTATATATCGTGTGGGATGATGTCATTGCCAATGATATCATCACATTTGGCAGTGGAAAGGAGGTCTGGCACTCTCCAGTCTATGAGGTTCTCTTCCACAAAATAGGGAACAAATGTGAGGTCTTGGAGAGGTCAAACCTGGATGCTTGGGCCTTGGAATACTGAGATCAATCCTTATAGGAATTGGTCTGGGTTGTCCTGAAGGATGGGATGCCAGAAGTCTTCTACTTCATTACTATTGAGAGTGATAGTAGACAGGGCTTCTATAGCCACCCTGGCTTCTAGTGTATTGATATGGCAGAATGACAGATCTCTGAAATCTGAGACTCTAACATACTCTAAGTTGGGGATTGGCCATGATATATGCCTGAAGATCTGATGGATCTTCTTAGCTGTTCTTGCCTCATGTATATCCATGGGAGTAGCATCTTGTAGCTCTTGGGGACTGGCCTGTGGGAACTCCCGGTAGAGGAGGTTTTCTATTTCATACTCCTGCTATATTTAGAGGCATTTAGTGGCAATGGTGATTCCGGTTTCCATTTCACAGTGGTAGAGGATATAATGATAAGAGTCACCAGTACCTAGATTGACACTAGAAGTCCTTCTTGAGCAGGTCCTCATGGCTCTTCTGATGTCTTGGAACATCCTCTCTTTGACTGAGATGCCTTGGTGGTTCCTTGACCTTGAGGTTTGGTGAGTAGTAGGCATTTTGTTTGTAGTGAGTCTTTGAGCTATTTTGGGATTGGTGGGTCTTGTTGGTTACTGCTACTGTGGTTTCTTAATCCTTCTTTTATATTTCTCAAGATACCATACTGTGGTCACAATGACTCACAGTTGGTTATCATTGCTCATCTCATATGCTGTATGTAAGCACAACCTCCAAGCCACAGAAATTACATATCACCCTCTTAACAAGCCACTGAAATCGCATGCGACCTCTGAACAAATCTGGAAATCACCTGTATGATCATGAAGCTGAGTCAAACAGAAGTCACAGTGCACAAAGCCGAGTCAATATGAAGTCACAGAACACAAGGTTTACACAAACAGAATCTTATCAATCAAGAACAGATGCATATATACTGAGCCCCGAGATACGTCGAAAAAAAGAACCAAAACAAATAATAACCACAACTTCCAAACATACAACCATGACCACCGAGATCTATAACCACATCCGTACTGACATTTGGAATGCCATTGTCAACCGAGCCACACCCCCTCTACCTCTCATGAATATCTATAGCCTCGCACCCCTCTACTTTGTAGAAGCCTGATGGAATGCCCTGAATATGCTTAATGAGACCCACTGGCTTGGACAAAACTCAAGCTACTACCAGATCGGCTGCCTACTAGAAGATATGGTCGAACACCACCATGATACAGACATTACCCAGATGTCTCAACACCAGAAGCTCATTGCCTGCAAACACCGAGAACTCTTCTATGAGTATAGCACCTTTATTCCTCGCCTCCAAGTTACTACCAGTGAAATGGTTGCTACCCTGTCCTATGGCCAAATCAATGACATGATATAAGAACTTAACCACAAGTATCTCAAATATGTTCAGACTATTGACAGAACCTTCCCATACCCCAATGACTATATTCTGCAAATGCCCCAAGTTGGATATGCTATGAAAGATATCTATGATATAATTCACTTCAATGAAGACGAAGCAGAAGACAATGATCCCTCTGATACCAATATGATCTCAAGCCAAGGATCTCTACCAACCCTGAATACACTGCCAACCTTGTCGATGAACTTACAACAGTTCATAACTGCATATGAGACTTATTGGGACAATGACCACTAGCATGAATACAAACCTGCATTCACGCCTGATTACTTCAAATACAATGAAGAGACTGGAGAACACAACCTATACCTTCAGACAACCCTCGAAGTTGAACCAACAACTCCACCACCTGAGTATGAGTGACATGAACCACAGCTGCCAGCTTACTACAACCCCACAACTCATAGTACTGTAACCTATAGAAGGTATGCAGACAGTAAATCCAATGAAAGCAAAAACAATGCACCCCCTATTTGCCCACCAATATCTTATCCAGTGTATGATACAGATGATACTATCCTGTGGGATGGAGATGAAGTTCCAATGTATTATTACCTCAGCCAACAAGGAGAAGTAATCCGCGAACCACTCTTCCTAGATAACTACTTCTTCAGAGACAATATCATCAATGGTGATGTCATCGAAGACTATCCAGATAGTGCCTAAACCTATAAATAGCTTAGCAGTCATAGTATAGTTAGATTAGCCTTATATGACATAACTGTAAACTGACTCAGCAGTCAGACGATCTCTTGACATATCAGATCACTATTGTACTATGTGACTGCATTCTGACTCAGCAAGGCACTTAGTGCTATATCCATATTTAGCATAGTTCAGATAGCCCCTCACTAGTATAAATACCCCCTCCCCCAGACCTCAGAATCTTGGACAAAAAACAGACTTAAACAGACCTAAACAATCTGAACACAACTCCTGAGCACTTCCCCATAATATCCCTTCACAGAACTACTCCTAGTATAGCAATATTATGAATAGCAAATAAACCTATTTAATAACCCACAAACCACTCTTAAGTAAATCTGCTCCCCATTAGGTCCCACTCCTAACCCCATCACGAAATTTCCTAATTGGGTATTGTCTGCAGCAATATGCCAATTCAATTAAGCTGGTCTTAGTTTCTTGAACTTCCTGAAATATGGAAAATCCTGAATATCCAGAACTAGTCCGAAAATGGACTTTGGTTGAGACGTCAACCCGATCTTGAAATCAATAAGTATAGAGGATGTACTCTATATGAAATTGATCTTGACTATAAGAAAACAGTATTCCAGAATATCTAGAACTTTCAGAAATCCCTTCCAGAACTATGTAACAGTTACCCTAAAAAGCAACCCTCTTACACTGTATAATCTTCTTATGCTCTGATCTGGTGGCTTATAAGGAAAGACTGTCTCCTGTGCCAATGTCATCATTCTGGAGTCACCATTACATCTTCCTTCTGAATAAGGATCTTCTCGAGCATTCTTATTCATTGGTCCAGTTCTGAAAAATTTGCTGATCCCATAATCTCTAGCAAGGGATCAAAAAGTGGTATTTATGGACTAGCATCTTCTCTTTATATTTTGGTGTGATGGTGAAGAGTTGCTCTCTTCATATAGAGCAAGGGCCTGATTCTGATCTTGATCATTTTTTTTTTTTTTTTTTTTTTTTTTTAACTTCTCTTTATTACTCAATCTATATTAATAATACAATATTACCCCCATTCTCTCACCCTATATCCCTTGGATCCCCCTCACCCTCCTCTACCCCTCTCTGTTGGAAGACAACTCAGTCACCCACCACCCAGACCTGCCCCCCACTTTTCTGGCACATACACTTCACTAATCCCTGGTATCTACCCTCACCAGATCCTCACCCCTGCCACCAGCTATTCAAAATGTCCAATAGCAGCCATTCTCACTATACCACCCTATCCCTAATCCCTATCTGCTGACCCTCCTCAAATACATATAACCAATGCCCAGCTAGTCCAACCCAAATTGCCAGAGCCCAACCCAGGGTCAGTCATTTATCCCCAACCCTCCCCACTAACCTGCAATGGAGCTCACCCCATCTCCCCCATTCCCCTCCCACCAGGGCTCACAGCCCTAGCCTGTCAGCAATGCAGCACCAAAAAACCACCAGAACATCACACTCACCAAGCCAATGTTCAGACATTTGAGTCACTCCCCCTTCCTGTCTAACATCCAAACATTCCTCATACTCATACTGGCCATCTGCTAACAAGTGTCCAAACCAAAAGTTCAGCATCACATTTCACCTTAGAAACTGCCACTATACCACCCAGAACTTGGGGGAGAGCCACTGCATCACCTGCTTGCTCCAAGGCCAAAGCCCATTCCAGTCCTACCCCTCACCAATCCCCACCCTCTGCCATCCAGTAGGCCACAGGTCTCCCCCTAAGCCCTGCATGTACTCCATATCATCGCCAAGCCGAAAGTCCTCTACCAAGATGCCACCTAACAGAAGCCTGTCCCATCTCTATATCTGGATCCCCAATCTCTCTTGCCTTCACTGCCCTGCCATTGAAGACCAATTCTCTGGGCATCATCCACCACCCTCCACCAAAAGCCCTTATATCACATCCTCTCACTCCCATCTAGGGCCACTATTGCAAGCAGGTCACCAGATGCACCATGGGGGGAATACCAGGCCTCCCACACCCTTTGCATGAGTGGCACCCACTCCTGTCCCCTTAACTCACTTGCCCTCTTCAGCCACTATGCTCACAGGCAATGAAGGCATTTGGAGAAGTCCACCAAGCCCAGTCCACCACCCTCCACAGGTAGCGTCAGTACCTTCCATCCAATCTGACTTTGCCACCCTACTCAGATCCATGTCCTCACTATCTTCAGAAGACGCTTGACCACTTATGCTGGAAAATCCAGATAGTACCCCACATATTACAGCTTCAGCAGCCAATACACATTCAGCACCATCACCCTTCCTACCAAGGAAATGTGCTGACTGCCCCACTATAAAAGCACATTCCCCCATACTAGGAGTTACTGTTCCCACTAAGCATGAGGAAGGAGAGACCCATATATGGAGAAGTAGATCCTCAGATAGTGAATGGGATCTCTTGCTAGCACCACTATCCCAATTATGTCACCACTAACTATTCCTCCACCTAATACCATAGTCTCACATTTGTGCCAATTGAGTCTAGTACCAGAGCCCCTCTCATACCATTCCACAGTCCACTGTAATTTCTCCACATCTGCCAATGAACCCAATCCAACTACCATATTGTCTGCAAAGGCCCCCACCTTCCAATTAATCCCCAGAATATCTAAACCTCCAATTCAATGCCTGATCCTGTCCAATAGGGGCTCTAAGGAGAGGGCATACAAGATGGGTGATAAGGGATCCCCCTGCGGCACCCCACAACCCAGAGGGAAAGTGATCCCCCTGTATCCATTGACCACCAAGGCAGCCTGACTGTCTTCCAAAAGACTGATTAACAACCTCCAGAACCCTGGTGAAACACCCACCCACTTCAGCACTCCTTCTAGTCAGATCCTCTGCACTCTATCATATGCCTTCTCCTGATCTAAAAATACCAGTCATCCATCAACTCCAGCAGCCCAAGCCCCTTCAATCACTCCATGGACCCAGGCCATCCCATCTCAAATCAACCAACCACCAACAAAACCTCTTTGCTCAACTCCCAGCACTTGCTGAGCGATCCCCTGCAGCCTAGCCACCAAGACCTTCATAACCAGCTTGCAGTCCATATCAAGGAGCATGATTGGACACTAGTTTTTCCAATCTTCCCTTCACCCCTTATCTTTAAAGAGCAAAGAGATCAGCCCTAGACACTGGCCCCCAATCCAAGTTCCAGACTGAAGAACCTCATCACACATCCCTGTCAACTCCTCCAATACTACCTCCACCCTGGCCATCTTTTTCCAAAAATCCCAGGGAAGCCCATTCTCTCTCAGTGCTATCTCCTTGCTTGTTGAAGCCTGGATCTTGCAAACCTCCTCCTCTCTCACTCAGTCCCCCAGAGCCCCTAGACCCACTGCTGGGTTCAGATGCCAACCCTCCAACTGCCATTCAATATCCAAGGCATCTTTACTCCCTTCTTCCTCACTCCATAGGTCCTCCCAGCGAGATCTTAGAAATCCCAAAATTGCTGGAGTCCCCACCACCATCTCCCTGTCCTCATCCAAAACACCATCCCACCGCTGCTTAGTTCTCCATGCTTGTAACATCTATGATAAAAACTGAGTGGGTCACTCCCCTTCCTCCAACCCTTGCTACCTCAACTTTGCCACCATCTCCTTCAATTTAGCCTCTTTCTCCAACCTTAGCACCTCCTTAAGTTCCCTGACCTCTGTTTGAATCCTTGCAATATGCCAGTCTACCACCTCTCTATTTTCTAGTACTGCTGCCCATCTCTCCAGGAGCATTGCCAGCCTCTGTGAGGCCCAGCGCACTCTCTGCCACTGCTGAGCACTCCTCCATTTCCCTGCCTCCCTTCAATATCTCTGCACACTCGATTTCAGCCTTCTCTAATGATCTCCAATTACCAGACCCCACTCCTGCCATTGACTGATTTTTCCAATGATCTCTGTCTCCCAATCAGCCTATAAATTGCCATCCTCCAACAAAGAGGAATTGAGCCACCAATGTCCAGACCCATCCCCACTTCCCCCAAACCTCCCCCCCCCAAGCAGACCCCAGTGATCAGACCACGGGTACCAAACCACCTCTAGCATGGCCCAGACACCTACTCTCCAGCATTCCGCTATCAGTATCCAGTAGATTCTAGAACCCAGAGTAAGTATAAATTTGACAATCCTCCCAGAACTATCTCCCTGAGTCCACCAGAGAGCTCAACCTTTCTATCTCCATCCAACCATCCAACCCACCACTTCGACCCTTCATCTCTCTCCCACCATCAGTCCAGTCCACTATATTATCTCTTACCATATTGTAATCCCCCCCCAGGCATTTGATTTCAGCCTCAACCATGACACCAGCCTCTTGCAAATTCCTGATCCAGTCCACCTGCTCCCCCCTCTCTGCCGGGCAATAATATGACTCAACTATCAAAGGGCTCCAACCAGGCCTCTTTTGCACTCTCCACACCAACCAACTCCCCCAATGTCCTATATCACTAATGTCCCCCATCCTCTTCCGAACTAGGATACCCACTCACCCAAACCACACTGTCACTCCCTCCCACTCCCTAGTCCAATCCAGAAAGTCCACATCTGTCTCATAATGTACATCCTATAGTAAGAAGAGATCTGGATCCAGCTCCTGGAGTCAACCAAATATGAATCTTCACCGAGCCGCCCCCCTCAACCCATTCACATTCAAAGAGAATATTCTAGTTGTACTATTCATATTGAATAATGTTTGAATGTGATAACTCAGCCTAGTACTCCATACTCATCTCATCCCCAGCCAGGTCCAATTGCCACTTCGCTTCCAAGTCTCCCTCTACTACAGCCTGAGCATCCAATGCCTCCAAGATTTCCTGACATTCCACCCTATCCACTACCTCCATCTCTGCCTGATAGTCCACACAGACCACTCTCCACTTCTCCAATCTCTTTCTCGATCCCTACAAGTAAGCTGCCCTGTTATTCACAATCTCCCAGAGTTCCTCCTCTCTCTGATCATCAACCTGATATTCAACTGATTCCAATAGTACTGCCAGGATCTCATTCCTAACCTTCCTTGGCACCTCCTCTCCATGAAGGATTTCCTTCCAATGCCTTTCTTCCATAACCCAGAAGTCCTCTCCCCCTAGCTCCTCTGCTATCACCCCTTCCAAAGTCTTCCATAG
Source organism: Jimgerdemannia flammicorona (assembly GCA_003990745.1). Classification (NCBI taxonomy): domain Eukaryota; kingdom Fungi; phylum Mucoromycota; class Endogonomycetes; order Endogonales; family Endogonaceae; genus Jimgerdemannia; species Jimgerdemannia flammicorona. Next base: position 12,554 of record RBNI01001356.1, on the reverse strand, counting down.
CTACTTCTCCTCATCTACTGCCTCTGCCATACCCTGGGCAATCTGACCATCCCCCACCACCGGGTCCACCAAAGTGCTCCTCCTCACCAACTCATCCCACTCCTCATCCGGGATATCCAGTAACTCCTCCTCACCCTCCACCCCCTCTGGTACACTATACTGAGGTCAGACTCCTTTACTCATCTCCACATCCACCTCCATACTACTCTGCATCTCCTTCCTTGGTCCAACCTGGGCCCCACCTCGAGCCATCCCACTTCCTCTGGCCCAGTCACTCACATGCAATCCTGCTATTCCATCTTCTGTACTACTGCCAGCCTCACCACCACCTAACTTCACCAGCAGCTCCTTCTGGATTCTCCTCCCTTGCATCTTCTCCCAGGTCACCTTGTCCACTCTGGTCCTCTTCCCCTTGATGACTTCCACTACTGTCTTCACTTCATACTCCTGCCAAGCCAATCTCCTCCTCTCCACTGCCCCCTCCAGGTCCTCAAGAGCCTCAAGCAAATCTTCCTCCTCCTCCAGAGACCCCTTCACTTGTGTGACCTTGTACTCTACTGGTCCCCACTTCAGAGTTGCTGGCCAATCCCTCATCTTTCCTGTGTTCTCCTTTCCAGCCAGCCTCACCTGGACATCAACATCATCAGTCCTGAGCTCTGTTCCTTCCTAGACCTTGAACCTGATATCCACAATCTCTCCATACTCCTTGACTGCCCCCACAATCAACTCCCTGGGCCTCTCTCTCAACACTATAGGAAGATCCAACACTGTCAACTGCACCACTCAGGGGTCCCAGCATATATACCTGGCCATGGGGACCACAACTCCACCCACCATCACCCCCTTCTCCATAGCAGCCAACAGTGCTTTCTCTTCCTCAAACCCCACCTCAACTCCTTCTTTCCCTTTCAAGAACTTCACCAACACTGCCCCCTTTGCCTCCTGCATTACCAGCCCCAAGATCATCCTCATAGTCACCACCAAGCCCCTGAAGCACATCATGATGGTGAATTCTGACCTAGATTTCTTGAGTAATGGTGCCGACACTATGCCCATCACCCCATCCACCAGGTCCCTGGGCCTCAAGCCCACCCTCTGTTCTGATCCATCAACTGCCATCATATCTGGATTTTTTGCCAAATCCCCAGTCACAGCCCCATCAACAGTCACATCACCAGCCCCTAATCCCCCCCCTTCTTTACCACTGGACACTCCCCTGGGCACTCCTCCCTAACCCCCAGCAGTAGCCATCAATGCCTTCCCCAGTCCCAGCTAACCATCCAGACCTGAGGCCATCCTCCCCATCTTGACCTTGTCAGCAAAGGTCGACCTCTCCCCTTCTCGCTACCTCAAGCCGCCCCTCTCTCTACCACCAGTGCCTTGGTCAGCCATCAAGGCCCCCAGCATCCCCAAACCATCTCCCCTCCTTCCCACCTATTGCCAGCCAAAGGCACCACTGCCCCCCTGGCCAGCATGCTCACCAGTTCGATTATTGCCATCCATGTCAATAGTCATCTGTCACCAAAAACATTGAAAAAAGTATTGTCTGAGTCTTGTGTCACCCAAATGGTACTGGTGAAAGATGGATTCTGATCTTGACCAATCAGTTGATAGTTTGAACTCCTCTAGCTTCAAAAGTCTCATGGATATGTAGTTGCTGGTGCCATATCCCTTAGAGAATAGTCCAGACAGATAGCCTGCTGGTCATGGAACATGCTGTTACGATTCATGGACTAGAACCTCACAGGCAGTCATCATATTTTACTTCTCTTATATAGGTTCATAGTACTTCTTGAGTCTGTTCCTATATACTGTGGTAGGCAGTATGGTCTCTGAGATTTTTCTAAGCCAGAAGATAGTTCCCTTGATATCTTGCACATAGAAGGGTCCTTCCCATTTGAGCTCCAGTTCTTGTGACCATGAAGGTTTCTTGGCATTTCTTGGTCTATTTGAATTTGGTTTCCTTCTTCAGTAGCTCATAGATAGGTGCTGCAATATTGGAGTATCCTTTGATAAACCTTCTGTAGTAGCTGGCCAGTCCAAGGAAGGCATGGACTTCTGTGGTTGTTCTGGGTCTTGGGTAGGCTGCAACAGTCTCAATCTTCATGGGGTCTATGTGGATTCCAGTCTGGTTGATGAGATGTCCTAGGTAGGCAATTTCCTGAGCTACAAACTTGCATTTCTTGGACTTGATATAAAGGCCATACTCCTTGAGCTTCTTGAGGGCTAGCTGTATGTAATTGACATGTTCCTGTATAGTGTTGCTGAAGATGATCACATCATCAACATAGACAAAGAGTCATTTTCCAATCTCATTGTTGAAGACTCTGTTCATTATTTGCTGAAAACTTGCTGGGGCATTGCACATTCCAAATAGCATTTGCAGGTAGATATAGGTGGCATCAGGTGTGATGAAGGCTGATTTCTCACTGGTATCTTGAGTGAGACCAATCTGATGGAAGCCTGAGAACAGATCCAAGGTGGTGTAGTATTTGGCTTCACTTCCAAGGGTGGTAAGGATTTCTTGAATATTTGGCAAGAGCTGCCTATCCTTCTTGGTGATGGCATTGAGCTTTCTGTAGTCAATGCAGAGTCTTGGTGCAAACTCTCCAGGCTTGCTTTCTTTCTTTGGGGTGAGAACAATGGGTGAAGCCCATGGACTGATAGCTTACTTGATGATTCTGGCTTCTTCCATTTCCTTGAGTTCTGCTCACAGCAATTCTCTGTAGACAGGTGGTATGGGTCTGGCTTTTTGATAAATGGGCTTGGTATCACCAGTGTCAACTTTATGATAGTACTTGGGTTCTTGATTGTGGATATCTCTGAAGTCTGTAGCAAGTACTCCTTTGTTCTGATGCAAAATCTTGAGAAGTTGTTTTTCCAGGGGAAAGTTTTCTCCAATAGTGTATGTGTGCTTGTTCTGGTCCTTGTCTTTCTTGTGCTCAAGTTTGGTAATTTTGGTGGCAGTATAGGCTCCTCTTCCAGTAGATCCAAAGCCTTGTTCTCCTCTCTTAGTCTTGATGAGTTTGATGGCTTCAGTGATCTTGGGTTTCTTGATTTCATAGATCAGCATCTGGCCAATCCTGTCATGCTTTTTGACTTCGAATGGGGTGGTGGGGTTGTGATTCCTGACTATGAGGAAGATCTTGCCAGTGTAATCAGGGTCATTACTCCTCCTTCAACTGAGATTTCGCTTTTGGCCAGACTGCTCTTGGTATTGATAATTCTAGCATGGTTTTCTGGCAACTTGACTCCAATTCCAGTGCCAAGTAGGGTGGTGGTCTGTGGTTCAAGGGTAGTATCTTGAATGCTGGCAAGGTCCATTCCTATGGCTCCTTCAGTCTTGTATTCTGGGATCTTGGCTTTAGGGTGAAACTTCTTAACCTTGAGGGTGATGTCTGATTCTTGTTCTTGTTCTTGTTCTTATTCTTGTTCTTGTTCACTGAGTGCATAAAGACTTCCATGTCCTCTTCATCTCCTTCCTCTATGTCTGGTAGGACTCCTTTGTGGACATTGATAGAGACTCATACCTTTCTTCCTCTGTAGTTGATCTGTATCTTCTGAACATTGAGGTCAATGATGGCCTTGGCTTTGTGAAGCCATTGGTTGCCAATGAGGATGTCATAGTTGGTGTTGCTTGTAACAATTACATCTACTGAGATGGTAGCTCCTCCTATCTTGATGGGGACTTCTCGGATTTTGCTAAGGGGAGTAGCTTGTGTACCATCTGCTGTGACATAAACCATCTTGGTGGACTCTTCAATGTCCCAGCCTAGGTGGTCAATTGTCTTCTTACTCATGAGGTATCCTCCAGCACCAGTATCAATGATAGCATCAAAGATATAGTCTTTAATTTGACATGGGGTATAGGCTGATGTCTTGCACTAGTCTTCAGATTCTTCACCTGAGTTTTCGGATTCTTCTTGTGCATTGTGAGCCTCTACAATCTTGTACTCTTGATTCTTGGTGGTAGTTGCAAGTTCTACTCTCAACTGCTGTCTAAAGGCAGGGACTTCGGCTAAGTAGCATTGACCTTCTGTTCCTTGAGATCCTTGTAGATATCATACTGGTGGATCTTGGTCTTGTGCAGCTTCTGTTCCTTCTTGCTTTCACTTTCTCCTAAGACTGGAGTAGTGCTTTCTATGATTTGGTGGGCAGCTTTATTTAACTTCATATCTTGATCAATCTTCTTGGGTTGAGTCTTACTTTGAATAGTGACAGCTGGGGGCTTCTTTGGTCTTCCAACTGGCTTGCTGTTGCTCTTCTTGTCATAGGGCTTGGACTGGGTTCTGGTACCTTCAGTAGCAGGGTAGAATTCGAGCTCCTCATAGTATTCTTCATCATCAGTATCACTAATCTCCATGATGACTACTGCATTGATTTGTTCTCTGGTTCTGCTAGCATTGCTTGGTTGGACCTTGCATCTTATTTCAGTCATGCAATTCTTTGCATAGTGGCCTTCTTCTCTATATCTGAAGCATGTGATATTGTATTCTTCTGTAGCAGCTGCAAATCTCTGCACTGGTCTCCTGTTGGTGCTTCAGACTTCTCTAACAACATCACCAAGGTGTGCAGTCATCTCAGTGAACTGCTTGGCGAGTTCCTCCACTGGGTCAGCTTTGGTTGCCTTGGGGGTAGGTGGGGTTGGTTGTCTGTTTACAACTATAGCAGATATAATACTAGTTGGCTTTGATGGCTCCATCTTGATGCCGGTTATTTTCTCCATTGAGTGTTCAGCAGGGTGTCTGGCAGTCCAATATCTCTGTGCCAAGACCACTTTCTGATCAAGGGTCAGTGCAGCTGGGGTAGACTGGATTGCTAGGACAATTTCAGGATGAACTCCTTTGAGGAAGGTTGAATCTGCTATTTATTTCTTAAGGGCATCATCATAGTCAGCCAAGACATTCTGGTGGCAGATTCAGGTATAGAATAAGTTGGGATCTTCACTAAGTCTCTGGCAGATAGTATTGAGTTGATCCTTGAGAGCTTGCTTGATCTCTTCAGTATAGTATATTGTTCTGAGGAAGGCCTTTATGTTGGCAAGTTTGGCTGCACCATTATCAGCATTAGTGGCTGCATTGAACTTGTCTCTGGCAGGTCCTCTGAGGCTGACTGGTAGAAGGGCCAATTGTGCATCCATACTAAGGGCTTGTATGGCAGCAAATTGTTTAAAGTCTTCAATAAAGGTCAGGATTGACTCTTCAGTAGTATATCCATAGAATGTAGGGGGACATATTTCCATCTTGTCTTGAATTCTTGCAGGGGTGACTCTTGTAGTCAGGGTAGTTGTTGTGGGGGTTGTTTGTTTTTCAGCTTGAAAGTGAGAGATTCGTCTTGAATCATCAGCCAATGGGCACCATATTGTCATGTAGTGGTTGCTGAGTTCTTCAAATATGCCAGATTCTCTTCAAGGTGTATCTCTTGGACTAACTCAAGTTTGTTATAAGTAAGTTCTTATTGGAGTACCTTCCTAAGGTCTTATAGTTCTCAAACTTCTTATCTTTAAACTGTCTTGTTATCTCTTAGATTGCTTGCAAGAAAGTGTGTATATTGCATTGAGTTGACTGACATTATTTTAGAGGAAAAAAGAGAGGTATTTATACAAAATATAATTCAATAGTTGCTAAGATATAAAGCTAAATATAAATTCCAATAACTAAAATAAAATGCCAGGACAGGAAAACCTACTAAGTTCCAGGGTCAGCACTGATGGTTGTATAGGTTCAAGATGCTAGTATAATTCGGTATCACATCAGAATACCAGTGCTGGCATTATTCAGTGTTACCAAGAGACTTAGAGCAGAATGTTCAGAACCATAGGGGCTTCATCATCAGAGGTCAGGATGTCTTCAAAGGAGATGAGGTCTGCGAATTTGTCATCATTGTATAGGTCACATGTTTCATATACTTCATTACACATCTCACATATGTCATGTGAGATGATGTCATCACTGATGATGTCATCATGTTCGGCAGCGGGAAGGAGGTCTGGCACTCTCCAGTCTATGAGGTTCTCTTCCACAAAATAGGGAACAAATGTGGGGTCTTGGGGAGGTCTAATCTGGATGCTTGGACCTTGGAATACTGAGATCAATCCTTGCAGAAATTGGTCTGGGTTGTTCTGAAGGATGAGATGCCAGAAGTCTTCTACTTCATCACTTTTGAGAGTGATAGTGGACTGGGCTTCTGTAGCCACCCTGGCTTCTAGTGCATTAATATGGTGATATAACAGGTCTCTGAAATCTGAGACTCTAACATACTCCAAGTTGGGGATTGACCATGGTGTATGTCTGAAGATCTGATGGGTCTTCTTAGCTGTCCTTATCTCACATATATTCATAGAAGTGGTATCTTATAGCTCTTGGGGGCTGGCCTGTGGGAACTCCCAGCAGAGGAGGTTTCTTACTTCATACTCCTGCCACATTTGGAGGCATTCAGTAGCAATGGTGATTCCAGTTTCCATTTCATAACAGTAGAGGATATAATGATTAGGGTCACTAGTACCCAGGTTGATACTAGGAGTCCTTCTTGAGTGAGTCCTCATGGCTCTTCTGATGTCTTAGAACATCCTCTCTTTGACTGAGATGCCTTAGTGGTTTCTTGACCTTGAGGTTTGGTGAGCATCAGGCATTTCATTTGTAGTGAGTCTTTGAGCTATTTTGGGATTGGTGGGTCTTATTGGTTGCTGCTACTGCAGTTCCTTGATCCTTTTTTTATATTCCTCAAGATACTATACTGTGGTCACAATGACTCACAGTTGGTTATTATTGCTCATCTCATATACTGTATAATCTTCTTATGCTCCGATCTGGTGGCTTGTAAGGAAAGACTGTCTCCTGTGCTGATGTCATCATTCTGGGGTCACTATTACACTATATATATCTATTACTTTTCTATATATAAAGATTTTGTAAACAAGCTGTAGAGTAAACTCTGACTCTATCTTAACATATAGCTTTTCAGTTGTTACTTCTATATTATAGCTAAGAAACTTCTTCATAACTTTTAGTCTTCTTGCAGACTCATTACAACTGAGAGATAGATAACTTGAGGATACTCTTATTCCAGAATTTTACAAGTTGACAAATCTGTAATATTATATTCTTTATATTAATTAGCTTTCTCTTTCTTAAATTCTGCTATAAAACTTTATAATAATGATATTTAGGATAATTTCAGTAATAAAAACAATATTGAATATATCATCTCTGAGAGGATAACTTTTTCTTTGAAATTGTTATAGCTGGTTATTCTTCAGATCTTTTTTTTAGATAATTGTTTATCATAGAGAGCTTTTTAAAATAAATACTGAAAATATTGATAGCTCATTCTATATATTCAGACTCTAGCTATATAGAAGATTATCAGTCAATTACTTCTTAATATAGATAAGAAACTCCACACTACTCTTGAGAATATTTTATAACTACTGAAAGATTGGTAGTACTACTGATCAGATTAGTTGACCTTTCACTGGTAACATTCAGGTGACACAAGACTCAGACAACACTTTCTATGATTTTTTTGGTGAAAGGTGACTAGTAATATAGATAGCAATGAATGTACTGGTGAGTACATTGGCCAGGGGGCAGCAGTGCCTTCGACTAGCAGCATGTAGAGAGGAGGAGGGGTGATGGTTTGGGAATGCCAGGGCCTTCTATGGCTGGCTGTAGTGCTGGAGGAGGAGGAAGAGGCAGTTTGAGACAACATAGAGGAGAGAGGACAACTTTTGCAGACAAGGTCAAGATGGGGAGGATGGCATCTGGTCTGGATAGTTGACTGGGCCTGGGGAAGGCATCGATAGCTACTACTGGGGGACAGGGAGGGGCCCCCATGGGAGGGTCAGACAGTGGGAGTGGGGGGAGAGTAGGGGCTGGAGATGTGACTGCTGGTGGAGCTGTGACTGGAGATCTGGAAAAAAATCCAGATGTGATGGCTGGCAGTTCAGGACAGAGGGTAGGTATGAGGCCTGGAGACCTGACAGATAGTGTGACAGGCATGGTATCGGCACCATTACTCAAAAAATCAAGGTCAGAATTCATCATCACATTGTACTTTTGGGGCTTAGCAGTGACTGCCAGAATGATCTTGGGACTGGTGGTGCAAGAGGTGAAGGGGGTGGCTTGGTGAGGTTCTTGAAGGGGAAAGAAGGGGTAGAGGTTAGGTTCAAGAAGGAGGAGCCATTATTAGTGGCCATGGAGAAGGGGGTAATGATGGGTGAAGTAGTGGTCCCTATGGCCAGGTGCATGTAATGGGACCCCTGAGTGGTGCAGTTGACTGTATTGGATCTTCCTATAGTGTCGAAGGAGAGGGCCAGGGAGTTGATTGTGGAGGTGGTCAAGGAGTATAGGGAGATTGTGATTATTAGGTTCAGAGTCTAGAAGAGCACTGAGCTCCAGACTAATGACATTGATGTCCAGATAAGGCTGGCTGAAAAGGAGAATATGGAGAAGATGAGGGACTGGCCAGTGACTCTTAAGTTGGGACTGGTGGAGTACAAAGTCTTGCAGGTGAAAGGGTCACCAGAAGAGGAGGAGGATTTGCTGGAGGCTCTTGAGGATCTGGCAGGAGCAGTTGAGAGGAGGAGATTGGCTTGAAAGGAGTATGAAGCCAAGACAGTAGTGGAAATGGTTGATGGAAAGAGGATCAGAATGGACTGTGCAAACTGGGAGAAGATGCAGAGGAGGTGTATTTAGAAGGAGCTACTGGAGAAGTTGGGAGGCAGTGGGGTTGGCAGCAGTGCACGGGAAGGTGGTGCAGGAGTGTGAGAGAGTGTCTGGGCTGGGGAACACAGGATGGCCCAAGGTGGGGCCCAGGGGGGATTGAGAGAGGAGGGATAGGGTGGTATGGAGATAGATGTGGAAATGTGTGAGAAAGTGTACTCTCAATATGATATCCCAGATGGGGCAGGAGGTGAGGAGGATTTACTGGATATACCAGAGGAGGAGTGGGATGAGTCAGTGAGGGGGAGTGCTTTGGTAGACCCAGAGGTGGGGGTTGAAAGAGTCACCCAGGGTGTTGCAGAAGTGGTGGACAAGGAGAAGTATCTGTGGAAGACTCTGGAGAGGGTAGCATTGGAGGAGCTGGAGAGAGAGGACTTCTGAGTTATGAAAGAGAGGTATTGGGAGGAAATTCTTCATAGTGAGGAGGTACTGAGGAAGGTTAGGAATGAGATTCTGGTGGTCCTCTTGGAATCAGTGGAATATCAAGTAGATGATCAGAGGGAGGAGGAACTTCAGGTGATTGCAAATGAATGGGTGGTATACTTGTGGGGTTTGAGAAAGAGGTTGGAGAAGTGGAAAGTGGTCTGTGTGGATTATCAGGCAGAAATAGAAGTGGTGGATGGGGTGGAGTGTCAAGAAATCTTGGAGGCATTGAATGCTCAGGCTATAGTAGAAGGTGACCTGGAAGCAGAGCAGTACTTGAATCTGGCTGAGGATGAGATGAGCATGGAATACTAGGCTGAGTTCTCAAAATCAAACATTATTCAATATGAACAGTATAACTAGAATATTATCTTTGAACATGAATAGGTTGAGGGGTGCAGCTCAGCATAGGTACATATTTGGTTGGCTCAAGGGATTGGATGCAGATCTCTTCTTATTGCAGGATGTACATTATGAGGTATATATAGACTTACAGGATTGGACTAGAGAATGGGGGGGGGGCAGTAGTGTGGACTGGGTGGGTGGGTATTCTAATTAGAAAGAGGATGGGAAGACATTAGCGATATTGGACATAGAGTAGGTTGGTGTGGGGAGTATGGAAGAGGTCTAGATGGAGCCCTTTGACTGTTGGGTCATGTTATTGCTCAGCAGAGAGGGGGGAGTGGGTAGATTGGATCAGAAATTTGAGAGAGGCCAGTGTAATAGGAGAGGCAGGGATTGACTACCTGGGGGGTGATTTTAACATAGTATGGGATACTTTGGTGAATAGGACTGATGGCAGGAGAGGAATGAGGGGCAGCAGTCGCAGATTGGAGAATTGGACAGAGATGGAGAGGTTGAGTTCTTTGGTTGACTCAGGGAGACAGTTCTGAAAAGATCATCAAATTTATACTCACTGGGTGGTAGGGCTGGGCTCCAGGATTGACTGAATATTGACAGTAAAGTACTGGGGAGCAGATGTCTGGGCTGTGTTGGAGGTGGTTTAGTGCCCATGGTCAGATCACTGGGGTCTGATAGAGAGGGGGAGGTTTGGGGAAAGTGGGGATGGGCCTGGACATTGGCAACTGAATTCTTCTTTGTTGGAGGATAGTGCTTTATGGGCAGACTGGGAGGTGGAGGTTATTGGGAAAATTGGTAGGTGGCAGAAGCAGGGTCTGGTGATTGGGGATCATTGGCAGAGGCTGAAATTGAGTACTCAGAGATACTGGAGGGAGGCAGGGAAAGGAAGGAGTGCTCAACAGTGGCAGCAAATGCTATGGGCTTTACAGCGATTGATGGCACTCCTAGGGAGATGGGTGGGGGCACTAGAGGATTGGGAGGTGGCTGATTGGCATATTCTGCAGATTCAAAAGGAAGTGAATGAGCTTAAGGGAGTGATACAAATGGAGGAAGAGGTTCAGCTAAAGGGGATGGTGGCAAGGCTGCAGTGGCAAGAGAGGAGGGAGAGAGGCCCACTAGGTTTTTATCATGATTGCTACAAGCATGGAGAACTAAACAGTGGTGGGATGGTGTCTAGGATGAGGATAGGGAGATGGTGGTGGGGACTCCAGTGATTCTGGGATTGCTGAGGAACCACTGAGAGGATTTATGGAGTGAGGAAGAAGGGGGTGAGGATGCCTTCAACATTGAACAAAAATTGGAGGATTGGTATCCAGACCCAGTATTGGGCCTGGGGACACTGGGAGACCCAGTGTGGGGGGAGGAAATTTGCAAGGTTTTGGTCTCAACGAGCAAGGGGATAGCTTTGGGAGAAGATGGGCTTCTCTGGGATTTTTGGAAAAAGATGGCTGGGGTGGAGGTGGTATTGGAGGAGATGTTGGCAATGTGTGGTGAGGTTCTTTGGTCTGGAACTTGGATGGGGTGCCAGCATCTAGGGCTGGTCTCCTTGCTTTATAAGGATAAGAGGAAAAGGGAAGATTTGAAGAACTGGCAACCAATCATGCTTCTTGACATAGACTGCAAGCTGGTGACAATGATCTTGGTGACTAAACTGCAGGGGATCACTCAGCAAGTACTAGGAGTAGAGCAGAGAGGGTTTGTTGGCAGGCAGTTGATTTGAGATGGGATGACCTGGATCCATGGAGTGATTGAAGGGGCTTGGGCAGTGGGGGTTGATGGCCAGTTAGTGTTTCTGGATCAGGAGAAGGCATATGACAGAGTGAGGAGGATCTGACTGGAGGGAGTGCTGAAATGGGTGGGAGTTCCCCCAGAGTTCAGGAGGTCATTAATCATTCTATTGGAAAACAGTCAGGCAGCATTGGTAGTAAATAGGCACAGGGGTATAACCTTTCCACTTGGTCATGTGGTGCTGCAAGGAGATCCTTTGTCACCCATCTTATATGCCCTTTCCTTGGAGCCTCTATTGGACAGGATCAGGTGTTGAATTGGGGGTTTGGACATTTTGGGAATTAATTGGAAAGTGGGGGCTTTTGCAGATGATATAGTGGTTGGATTGAGTTTATTGGAGAATGTGGGGGAATTACGGAGATTGGTGGAATAGTATAAGAGGGGCTCTGGTGCTAAACTCAACTGGTACAAATGCAAGACTCTGGTGCTGGCAGCAGAATAGTTGGTGGTGACATGATTGGAATGGTGGTACTGGTAGGAGAACCAGTTTGTTACCTGGAGATCTACTTCTTGGTGTATGGGTCTCTCCTGTCCTGTGTATAGTGGGAACAGCAGCTCCTAGTATGGGGAAATGTACTCTTATGGTGAGGTGGTTGGTATATATCCTTGGCAGGAAGGGTGGTGGTACTAAATGTGTATTGGCGGCTGAAACTGTGGTGTGTGAGATATCATTTGGACTTCCCAGCATGAGTGATCAGGTGACTTCTGAAGATGGCAAGATTATGGATCTGGACTGGGCAGTGAAGTTAGATAGGATGAGAGGTTCTTACCTTACCTATTGACAGAGGTAGGCTAGGCTTGGTGGACTTTACCAAATGCCTTCATTGTCTGAGAGCATGGTGGCTGAAGAGGGTGAGCAAGTTGAGGGGCCAGGAGTGGGTACCACTCATGCAGAGGGTGTAGGAAGCCTAGTATTCCTCCTGTGGAGCATCTGGCAATCTGCTTGCAATAGTGGCCCTGGATGGGAGCAGGAGGATATGGTATAAAGGCTTTTGGTGGGGGGTGGTGGATGGGGCAAGGAGAATTGGACTTTGGTGACAGGGTGATGAGAGAGAGGAGGACTGGGGTTTACAGATATAGAGATGAGACAGGCTACTGATTGGTGGTACATTGGTGGAGGATTTTAGGCTTGGCGATAGAATGAATTATATGCAGGACTTAGGGGGGGACCTGTGGCCTGAAGCATGGCAGAGGGTGGGGATTGGCAAGGAGTGAGACTAGACAGGTGGAGATGGTGTTTGATAAAGTGGTCTTTCATCG
>RBNI01001355.1:0-22871 GCA_003990745.1 Jimgerdemannia flammicorona | reverse complement strand
TTTTTTTTTAAAAAAAAACTTCTATACATAATCTATCTACATACTTAACTCAACTTACTACTCAGATCAAGGCTCAGTTCTACTGTAGAGAAGAATTCAAAGTTACTTAAGTTCAATTATATCTGATATCTGATCAATTAGAGAAGTTTAAGGATAAGTTATTCAGTATGAGTAATACTAGTATTATTATTAAGACTTAGATATCTATATTCAAATCAGAGCTAATCATTCTTGATCAAAGAGCCCATTGGTCTGCTGGAGTATCTAATAATAAAGAGAACTATATTATTATTAATAATTTTAGAGAAGTAGTTATAATAGTGATAAGAAATCTCTACAGTAATAAGCTTTGTCACTATATTAATGAGATATATAAGAATTATATCAAATATTAGTTAGTAGAAAAGAGAGAGCATAAAAAGCAAGGAGGAGAAGTTTGGACAGGAATTAGATATACTACAATATTGATAAAGAGTGGATTCTCTGGAGTTTTTCAAAATCCTCTAAATTCATCTTCTTTTTTGAGATTTTCTTTACTAATCTACTCTTTGTTAAATTTCTAGAGATATATAAGATTCTATACCCTTATTAGAACTTTAGAAGTACTGTTGAAGAATAAGCTATATATAAGTATAATATGGTCTAAATAGTAATAGCAGTCATGATCTAAAGATCTTTGAGTAGATTGCTAGAGTGAATAGTAGACCAGCTTGGTGGTGCTCTCAGTATGACTATATATATATATAATATACTCTTGAATTTAGTATGCTATATAAGGTAAGAAGCTTGACTTTTTTTTGATACTACCTAGAAGTATGCAAAAAGAAAAGATTGATCAAATGCTATCTATTTTAGTAGATTTTCAAGTCAGGGCTCTCAGGGCTTAATGAAGAGTAGATATCTTTCAGTACTATTTAGTAATATAAGGTCCTGGATCAAGGGTTCACTCAACTATATACTCATATATAGTATATTAAATATAATATTTCTCTACCCACATACTCAGATAATAATATCACTCTAATAATATTCTATATTCTAGAAAGGAAGGGCCCAACTCAGGAGAGTAGTAGTAGTATCTAGCATAACCTCACTTATGATTTTGAAGTTCTGTTTGTAGCCAACACAGCTGTCCTATTCCAACTATATAACCTCCATAATACCATCACCTTTGAGGAGAGCTCAGATACTATAGTCATTATACTTACAATAGATAATAGACTTATCAATGACTGGGACTAATAAGTGAAGTAGTTTTATAAAGATTAGGTAGTTAGATACCTCTTTTGTAATACTAGTTTAGCTTTTTGCTAGGATTTACTAGTCTCTTGACCCTACTTTGTAGTGCTACTAGTATAGTACTATAGAGTACCCATGGGGCCTGAATCTGTATCAGAATCTAACTACTTAAAGTTACTTCTTATAGTAGGTCAGTGGGCTGCAAACTCTGTATGCTCTCTCTGACCCAGACTTCTATATCAACTAGTAGCTTGAGATTGTCTCTTATGGCTGATAGAGAACTATAAATTTTGCATACTCTCTCTATCAATCCTAGTACTTTTTGGTCAATCTTTATTCTGCTTAGAGTCTACAAACTCTTGATATACTCCTTCTATCTACTACTTTATACTCTAAACTGAATCCCCTCTTTTTTTTTATACTTTCAATTATATTATACAAAAATAATTTATTTCTGACTTATGTTTGATGCTACTGAACTTATCCAATTTTAGCAATCTATATTCCACTAAGACTTAAGATATATATAAGCCTAGATTACCTCAGTATTCAGTATATATCTCTTAAGAGGAATGAGATCTATTCTATTAGAGAATACTTGTTCAACTAGAGTACTAGTGGCAGAAATGGCCAGATAGTTCTAAGCCATACTACAGATTGAAGAAGTCTGTTTGATGTATCTGTGACCATATGCTCTAGAGATAGAATAGTAGTTAAAATTGGCTCAATCCCACTAACTATTTGTAGAGAGATAACCTATCTTCTATCAGTTGAGTACCTCTGTACTCTCCAGCAGGATCATATGGTTACTGGTGAGATAAATAGTAAGTTTATCTATTAATAGCAATTCTTCCACTAATGGCTCCCTCTTTCTCTTTCTGCTGAAGTAAATATGTAACAGAAGAGATCCTTTAGCATATTTATCTAAACTTCAGCTAGAACCTTACAGTAATACATAGTTTTTCCAGTATGTTTTGATTATGACTTACTTGGCTTCCTTAATATAGTGCTGTGCCCAGCTCTTTTATATAATTCAGCTTGTAAAGATCATGGTGCTGTCCTTATTTTATCTGAAGTGTCTGGTGGTGTAAGCGCACAACCTCTAAGCCACAGAAATTACACGTCACCCTCTTAACAAGCCACTGAAATCACACATGACCTTTGAACAAAATCTGGAAATCACCTATGTGATCATGAAGCTGAGTCAAACAGAAGTCACAATGTACAAAGCTGAGTCAATATGAAGTCACGGAACACAAGGTTCACACAAACGGAATCTTACCAATCAAGAACAGATGCATATATACTGAGCCCCAAGAACATATCAAAACAGAGAACCAAAACAAAATAACAACCACAACTTCCAAACACACAAACATGACCACCGAGATCAACAACTGTATCCACACTGACATTGGAATGCCATTGTCAACCGAGCCACACCCCCTCTGCCCCTCATGAATATCCATAGCCTAGCACCCCTTTACTTCGTGGAAGCCCGATAGAATGCCCTGAACATGCTTAACGAGGCCCACCGGATTGGACAAATCTCAAGCTACTACCAGATTGGCCGCCTCCTGGAAGACATGGTCGAATACCATCAAGATACAGACATTACCCAGATGTCTCAACACCAGAAGCTCATTGCCCGCAAATACCAAGAACTCTTCTATGAGTCAGTACCTTTATTCCCTGCCTCTGAGTTACTACCAGTGAAATGGTTACTACCCTGTCCTATGGCCAAATCAATGACATAATACAAGAACTCAACCATAAGTATCTCGAGTATATTGAAACCACAGATAGAATCTTTCCGCACCCTGATGACCACATCCTGCAAATACCCCAAGTTGGATATGCTATGAAGGACATCTACAATATAATCCACTTCGATGAGGATGAAGCAGAAGACAATGATCCCTCTGATGCTGATATGACCTCAAGCCAAGGATCTCTACCAACTCTGATCACACCGCCAACCTTGCCGATGAACTTATAACAGTTCATAACTGCCTATGAGACTTATTGGGACAATGACCACTGGCATGAATACCAACCTGCATTCACCTCCGATTACTTCAACTACAATGAAGAGACTGGAGAACACAATCTGTACCTTCAGACAACCCTCGAAGTCGAACCAACAACTCCACCACCTGAGTATGAGTGACATGAATCACAGCCTACTATAACCCTGTGACTTATAGTGCTGTAACCTATAGAAGGTACACAGACAGCGAATCCGATGAATGCACCCCTCCTTCGCCCACCAACACCTTATCTAGCATACGATACAGATGATGCTATCCTGTGGGACAGAGATGAAGTTCCAATGTATTATTACCTCAGCCAACAAGGAGAAGTAATCCGCAAACTACTCTTCCTAGATGACTACTTCATCAGAGATGAGGTCATTGATGGTGATGTCATCAAAGACTATCCAGACAGTGCCTAAACCTATAAATAGCTTAGCAGTCATAATATAGTTAGATTAGCCTTGTACAACATGACTGTGAACTGACTTAGCAGTCAGATGAGCTCTTGACATATCAGATTACTCTTGTACTACATGACTGCATTCTGACTCAGTAGAGCACTTAGTGCTATATCCATATCTAGCATAGTCCAGATAGCCCCTCACTAGTATAAATACCCCCTCCCCCAGACCTCAGAATCTCAGACTCGAACACACAAGAACATTCCTGAATACTTTCCTACAATATCCCTTCACATAACTACTCCTAGTATAGCAATATCATGAATAGCGAATAAACTTATTTAATAACCCCTAAACTACTCTTAAGTAAATCCACTCCCCATTAGGTCCTACTCCTAGCCCTATTACGAAATTTCCTAATTGGGTATTGTCTGCAGCGATACGCCGATTCAACTAAGCTGGTCTTAGTTTCTTGAACTTCCTGAAATACAGAAAATCCTGAACACCCAGAACTAGTTCGAAAAAGGGACTTTGGTTGAGACGTTAGCCCGATCTTGAAATCAATAAGCATAGAGGACATACTCCATATAAAATTGATCTTGACCATAAGAAAACAGTCTTCCAGAATATCCAGAACTTCCAGAAAACCCTTCCAGAACTACGTAATGGTTACCCTAAAAAGCAACTCTCTTACAACTTGGTAGCAGCAGTTTACAATCCAATTCCACTTCAAGATGCATCCTCACCCTGCTACAAACCCTTCTGTGAATTCCTACAAGTTGGTATAAAGCCCAATCTCTGAACTGGAATTTATTCTGAACATCTGACAATCTGGAGAGAATTGAACCTGACATACAAGGACAATTTGACCTCCACACCTACAACAAGTGGGACAAACTTCACGCAAAGAAAGAAGTACTCCGATTAAATCAGCAGATAGGCGAATACCTATTCACCGAACTCCTTACACTATACCCAGCAAGTCAAGATGAAGAAGGTCTTATAGAAGCCTTCTTTACTCTTCTCAACAAGAGTTTTGTCAGCTCTACAAATCTGAGCGACCTTGGACAACCAGCAGCAGTCTTTCTAGCCTTAGTTCCTCACGAAGCCCAGGCCTCTGTAGCCAAGTGGCTCAACTCTACTGACTTTCACCGTACCAGGACCAGGACCATGTTATACTACCAATTCCAGAACAGCAAGGCTCACCATATTCTTAAGGAAGAAGCAAGAGAAACCCTTCATCAACTATCTGATCCTGAATCTGAAGTAGGCCCTGCTACAGCTCTACCTGAATCTGAAACCAATACTGAACCAGAACTTGACTTTGAATTAAGTCCATCTGAAATCAGATATACAACTGATTCTGTCTACTTTGATGTTGAGCAAACCCAAGTACATGGGGACCAAACCAAAGAGGAGGAGGAGTATCTCAGTGAATTCGATCCCGGATATACCACTGAAGGAGACATACCTCCATCAGGACAGAATACACCTACACAACAACAGACAGCTATCTATCAAGCCCTTACTCCAGACCCACAACTATTACTCCAGCAACTTATACAGACCCAAAGAACCTCATCACACTCTGCACCAGTACCTCAAGTAGTACCAGTAACACCACTATCAGCAGTCCAACTGCCTCCAGTAAACAACATGGCAAATCAACAGATTCTAGACCTTATAGTCCAGGTAGCCATAATGGCAGCAACCATTACTACCTTAGCTGAACAGACCCGACCTACAAAAAATCTGAGTCTACCTACCTTCACTGGTACTGCATAAGAAGTCCAAAGCTTCATTAGTGTAGTTAATATCAACTTTGAAGCCAATCAATGGACCAATGAGCGAGTCGCTAACTGCATTCTGACAAACAATCAAGACCACACTCTGGAACAACTCTTTGCTATCACTACAGCCTATGTCCGCTGAGTTGTTACATTCTTCCGAGGACCTGCTGAAGAATGGTGATGAACCCTTCCTGAAAAGCCCCTCACATGGGACACCTGACCTGCAGTAGTTGCTCAGAATGCAGTAAATAATGCCCCAGAATATAGAGCCCATTCTGCAGCCCCTGGACTTAAACAACTCATGATTGCTCAATATCACAGCGAAACCATGATTGCTGAATCCCGAGTAAAACTCCACAATCTCAAATTCGATGTATATGGCAAGAAGGAATTTGAAACCTTCTGTATAAAACTCGAGTCACTCCTGAACACTGTTGGCCTAGGATATATTGCCAATGATGAAGCACGAAATGGTACAAGAGCAGATCATTTATTTGATGCCCTGCCTGAATGGCTTACTAGAAAAATCCGAGAACAAGGATGCCCAGTTAGTTGTGACCACCAACAATGGTGCCTGGCAAGAATCAAGACTATGGTCAAGCAGATCCTAACAGCTAGACCCATTCTGCCCCGAAGACAATTTAACAACAAGGAAAAGACTTGGACCAAGAAAGAAGAACCCAAGCATGAAGCATCCCGAGCTCCCTCAACATCCACTTCATGGACACCCAGAAATCATGAACCCACCCAGCCGAGTACCTTCAAGAAACTCACTGAAGGCGAAAGGAATGAACTTAGAAGAAGCGGAGCATACTTCTACTACCGAAAGACAGGACACATGGCCAGTGCCTGCCCTAACCGAAAACCCCAAACAGCAATATGAGCAACTGTTACCACTCTGCACCACCTCAACAATCTGACCACCAGAACACTAGACTTTGTCAAGTTAAGACAAACTGCTAAGGCCCCAACCAAAGGAAGTCAAAAAGCAGCTGGATATGACCTGTATGCAGCCAAAGAAGCTACAGTCTCTAACCAAGAAGTCAAGCAAGTCTACACAGGAATCAGTATCCAAATTCCTGAAGGACATGTTGGAAGAATATGCTGTCGCAGCAGCCTAGCATTGAAAGGACTCTCAGTAGAAGGAGGAGTCATCGATGAAGATTACACAGGCGAAATTATTGTCCTCATCCGAAACCACAGTTGGATACCCTTCAAGATCCCTATAGGCTTCTGTATTGCCCAGATCCTATTTGAAAAAATCGAGTCAACTCTGATAGTCAAGGAAGTCCTGGAA
Organism: Jimgerdemannia flammicorona; assembly: GCA_003990745.1. Classification (NCBI taxonomy): domain Eukaryota; kingdom Fungi; phylum Mucoromycota; class Endogonomycetes; order Endogonales; family Endogonaceae; genus Jimgerdemannia; species Jimgerdemannia flammicorona. Next base: position 16,108 of record RBNI01001355.1, on the reverse strand, counting down.
CTACTACCCACTATCCGAGAATCCAAAGGATTTGATTTATCAAACAAGGCCCCAGCCCAATTTACTGTGAACAAAGAAGAACAATTCTACAAGAAAATAGAAGATGGATATGTACCAAGTAGCCGATGCCCCCATGGCATTAGAATGTACTCTTCCTAAATGATTAATGATTGCTTCTCTTGTATCAATGAACTGGCTCAAAGAAGAACTAACAGAAGGAAAGCCCCTACAATCGAAATCACCACCATTGGATCAGACAAACTGCTTACACTTAAAGCTTTTGTCAACTGAGCACCTGTTAAGATCATGATAGACAGTGGTGCCTCAGGCAACTTCATCAATGAAGAAACAGCCAACAGACTCAAGGTCTTCACCTCTCCGGTACAACAAACTCAAGCAGTTGCTACAGCTGATGGAACCTCACATGTCATTAGCAAGGAAGTCCGCAATCTACTCTTTTGAATTGGTGACTATCGAGTACATGTTACCCTCCAGATTGTACCACTCCCTGACAATGAAATCATCCTTGGAACTCCATGGTTAAAACAAGAGAACCCTATGATCGATTGGGCAAACCATTCTCTGACCATCAAGAAAGAATGCCACAACTTCAAACTGCAAGGCAAAAAGGACCCACTCAACTCTAGTGACCCTGGACCAAAGATCACCCACATCAACAAGCTACAACTTAAGAAATTAGCCAAGAAATGCCCTCTCTTCGCCATCTCCATCCACCCATCCAAAGGAGAACCCGAGAACTCTGAAGAAGACTTTTCCAAAGTTGACAGCCATGTCAGACCACTACTCCAGAAATTCCGAGACATATTTCCGAAGAAACTCCCAAAAGGCCTACCTCCCAAACGAGCAGTGGACCATACCATCAAGACTATTCCAGATGTGAAGCCAGCCTTCAAGTCAATCTACCACATGTCTCCAAGAGAAATTGATGCACTCAAGAAAGAAATTGATGAACTCCTGGAATAAGGATTCATCAGACCCAGTGTATCACCTTATGGTGCACCAGTCCTCTTTGTTGTCAAGAAAGGAGGAGACCTGCAAATGTGCATTGATTACCGTGACCTCAATGAACAGACCATCAAGAACTGTTGCCCACTACCCAGAATTGATGAAATATTTGATAGGCTTACCAACCTACAATTTATGAGCTCTTTTGACCTGCAAAATGGTTACTGGCAAATTGCTATGAAAGAAGAAGACATCTACAAGACAGCCTTCTGAACTCGCTATGGATATTTCGAATTCCTGGTTATGCCCTTTGGCTTAACTAATGCTCCTACAACCTTCCAGACACTGATGAATACCATTCTGCATCCATACCTGGACAAATTCGTTGTTGTCTATATTGATGACATTCTAGTCTTCAGCAAAACTCTGGAGGAACATCTTGAACACCTAGAGCTAGTACTACTGAAACTCCGAGAAAACCGACTCTTCGCAAAACTCAGCAAGTGCAAATTTCTCCTGAAAGAAATTTAGTTCCTTGGACACATCGTCACACCAAATGGAATCAAAGTAGACCCCAGCAAAATCTCTGCAATCAAAGATTGGCCCAGACCCAAGAAGCTGAAAGACCTCCAGTCATTTCTGGGATTAGCAAACTATTATAGACGATTTGTTGCCAACTTTGCCAAAATTGCCACTGCCCTTACCCAAATGACCAAGCATAGCAAGAAAGAAGAACAACCCTAGACCATGAAACAAGAGAAAGACTTCAACAATCTTGCAAATTGGGGACCCGAACAAGATACTGCCTTCTAAGTACTGAAGGATGCTTTGATAACCACTCCAGTACTTCAAGCGGCAAATCCTGCCCTACCATATGAAGTTACCACTGATGCCTCTGATCTAGCTCTTGGAGCAGTACTCATGCAAGAAGGACACCCTGTGGCCTATCACTCCCGCAAGTTCAATGATGCTGAAATCAACTACACAACTCACGAGAAGGAAATATTAGCCATCATAGACACTCTGATCAAATGGTGACCATACCTAGAAGGAGCACACTTCACTGTATTGACTGACCATAAGTCATTAGTCAACATCAAGACCCAGGCTACCCTTTCTCAAAAACAAGCTAGATGGATGAAAGTCCTTACCAACTTTGACTATGAAATCCAGTACTGCCCTGGCAAGGAAAACATTGTTGCCAATGTAATCTCCAGACCACCTATTGAAGAAGTTATCCAAACTCTCACCATGGTTACAAACTCCATCATGGAACAAATTATTGCAGCATGTACTGATGATAAGGAAGCTCAAGCACTCCGAGAAATCATGAACAGTAATGATGCTGACAAGCATACCTGGTACAACCAATACCAACTTAGAGATAATGCTATCTACTATAAGGACAGATTGTACGTTCCAAACAACCGAGACCTCCGAAGGACTATCCTATTCGAATGTCATGATGCCCCTATAGCTGGACATTTAGGATTTGATAAATGCTATGAAGTCATCTCCCAAAACTTCTATTGGCCCCACATGGCAGATCTGTAAGAGGGTTGCTTTTTAGGGTAACTGTTATGTAGTTCTGGAAGGGTTTTCTGGAAGTTCTGGATATTCTGGAAGACTGTTTTCTTATGGTTAAGATCAATTTCGTATAGAGTATGTCCTCTATGCTTATTGATTTCAAGATTGGGTTGACGTCTCAACCAAAGTCCTTTTTCGGACTAGTTCTGGATGTTCAGGATTTTCCATATTTCAGGAAATTCAAGAAACTAAGACCAGCTTAGTTGAATTGACGTATCGCTGCAGACAATACCCAATTAGGAAATTTCGTGATGGGGTTAGGAGTAGGACCTAATGGGGAGTGGATTTACTTAAGAGTGGTTTGTGGGTTATTAAATAGGTTTATTTGCTATTCATGATATTACTATACTAGGAGTATTTGTGTGAAGGGATATTGTGGAGAAGTGCTCAGAAGTTGTGTTCAGATTGTTCAAGTCTGTTCAAGTCTGAGATTCTGAGGTCTGGGGGAGGGGGTATTTATACTAGTGAGGGGCTATCTGGACTAGGCTAGATATGGATGTAGCACTAAGTGCTTTGCTGAGTTGGAATGCAGTCACGTAGTACAAGTATGATCTGACATATCAAGAGATCATCTGACTGCTGAGTCAGTTCACAGTCACGTCGTATAAGGCTAATCTAACTATACTATGACTGCTAATCTATTTATAGGTTTACACACTGTCTGGGTAGTCTTTGATGACATCACCATTGATGACATCATCACTGGCAAAGTCTGAGCAGTTTTCTGACTTCTGACATCATCAGTTTCAAGATGTCGTCACTTCTATCTCTTGTAGGATTAAGGCTGTCTTTGGTGGCGGTGGTTATACAAGGATAACAGGTCTTGGTTCTCTTTTTTTTTGGTCTGCTGGCACATTTGCAAGGACTGGCCATTCTTGTCTAGGGCGAGGGCTCCCAATGTCGCGGCTGGGAGTTCAAACCTCTTGGAAATGATATTTTCTGTAATCTGAGGCAATTTCTAGTAGTAATATCTGTCACGTGGATGGCTTGAGATTGGTTTTGATGTTGTCGGCTTTCTTGAGTTCAGATGAAGTGTCCGTCACTCTCCAATGGAGGTGATACAGATAGAGCGATCAAATGCGTTTTGCTTCTACTAAGTAATGAGGTCTTGTATAGTCGCAGTGTATCTTGGTCTTGAGTTGATAAGTGCAGTTCGTAAACCTTTTGGTAGATGAGATAGGGTTCTTCTTGTCTCAATTTGAGTTTGGTACTTTCGGTTTTCTTTTGTAATAGTACAGTACACCAAACTAGTTATAGCGGTTCAGAGTCAGTCTTATGGTTGTAGTACTTCTTCTAGTATTCTTGTATCTTGGCAGTGGGTTCTCGTACTTGCTGGCATATTTCGTGTAACCAGATGATCTCTTGTTTTGTAGTCTCGCATGTGGTTTCCAAATTAGTTCTAAGGATACCATGTGATTTTGGTAGCTTGGAGGTTGTGCGCTTACAAGATCAGCTAAAGACCTACATCACTTCCTGTAATGTCTGCCAACACAACAAGTCCTCAACACTAGCAAAACCCGGTCTACTCCACCCTATCCCAGTACCATCCGCTAATTGGGAACAAGTCTCTATAGACTTTATTATATAACTACCCCGAACCAAGAATGGGAAAGATGCAATTGTTGTCTTTGTGGACTATCTCAGCAAACAAGCTCACTTTGTACCAACCACTACCACTGCAACAACACCAGACATAGCCACACTCTTGTTTGACAATATCTTCCACTATCATGGTCTTCCTAAGATCATTGTTAGTGACCGAGACCCGAAATTTACCAGCCATTTTTAGAAAGCCCTCCATATGTACCTTGGAACGAAACTTGCACTATCTACAGCCTTTCACCCTAAAACTGATGGCCAAACTGAAAGAATGAACCGAACTCTGGAACAAATGCTAAGAAACTATGTCTCCTACAGACAAGATGATTAGCATGAACACCTCACTGCAGTCAAGTTTGCCTATAATAACAGCAAGCAAGCCTATCTTGGAATGACCCCATTCTTCACCAACACTGGACAAAACCCAAACACTCCTCTGACACTCATCCGAACCACTGAAGAAACCTCCACAGTCGAAGCTGTTGAAGAATTCTTACTCTGAATACGTAATCTAAGCCAGATTGCAATTGAGAATTTATCACGAGCTCAAGAACAACAGTCACAGTATATTAACCAACATCACCGAGAAGAAACCTTCGATATTGGAGAAAAAGTTCTATTAGACATCTGAGGATACCGAGTTGACAACCTCAAGTACAGACCATCTACAAAGCTGAACAGCAAGTTCATTGGACCATTTGAAGTCATTTTACAAGTCTCTCCGACCTTCTACAAATTGGCACTACTAGACACCATTAAGATTCACCCAGTCTTCAATGTCCAACATCTCAAGTGATACAATGATAATGATGATGAACTATTCCTGAACCAAACTACAAAACCACCTACTCCTGTCATTATTAATGATCAGGAAGAATACGAAGTTGAACAAATCCTCAACAGACGTGGCCACAAGAACCACCCTGAGTATCTCATTAAATGGAAAGGTTATCCGATCCATGATGCAATATGGGAACCCAAGACCAATCTTCAGAATGCTACTGACTTAGTTCAGGAATATGATTCCTTGAACAACTGAACACTGAATACTCCTGCACCTATCAGTATATAACATATATTACCCTCCTGAACATTATAATTATTATGAACCTAATCAAGAACTCAGCAAGACAGAACAAAAGAATACCAACCCTCTGGAAAAATAGCAAAACTGAAAGCAAGCCTATTCTCCCCGTACCACTGGTGAGAAACGAGGCATAGACATTTAAGAAGATTCCTTAGAGGAAATTCTCCAGCAGTGAATGATGTCAGAATCACTTCCGGCACATGGCATTGAACATATGACCCTTTAATGTGTGAATCCAATGCATTAGGCAACTGTACTATGAGCATGCCACTTTCTGAAAAAATGGACTTTACTGGACTTTTGACCTCCCAAATGGTGTAACAACACTAGAATGAAATTAGAAGGCCCCGACGAGGACATCGAAAGCTAAGAAGGGGAGAGTTGTAAGTGTACAACCTCCAAGCCACAGAAATTACATGTCACCCTCTTAACAAGCCACTGAAATTGCACATGACCTCTGAACAAAATCTGGAAATCACCTGTGCGATCACAAAGCTGAGTCAAACAGAAGTCACAGCACACAAAGCTAAGTCAATATAAAGTCATAGAACACAAGGTTCACACAAACAGAATCTTACTAATCAAGAACAGATGCATATATACCGAACCCTGAGAATACGTCAAAATAGAGAACCAAAACAAAATAACAACTACAACTTCCAAATACACAAATATGACCACCGAGATCTACAACCACATCCGCGCTGACATTTGGAATACCATTGTCAACTGAGCCACACCTCCTCTACCCCTCATGAATATCCATAGCCTAGTACCCCTTTACTTCGTGGAAGCCTGATGGAATGCTCTGAATATGCTTAACGAGGCCCACCAGATTGGACAAATCTCAAGCTACTACCAGATTGGCTGCCTCCTGGAAAACATGGTTGAACACCATCAAGATACAGACATTACCCAGATGTCTCAACACCAGAAGCTCATCGCCCGCAAACACCGAGAACTCTTCTATGAGTACAGTACCTTTATTCCCTGCCTCTGAGTTACTATCAGCAAAATGATTGCTACTCTGTCCTACAGTCAAATCGATGACATGATACAAGGACTCAACCACAAGTATCTCAAGTATGTTAAAACCACAGATAGAACCTTCCTGCACCCTGATGACCATATCCTGCAAATGCCCCAAGTTGGATATGCCATGAAGGACATCTACGATATAATCCACTTCGATGAGAACAAAGCAGAAGACAATGATCCCTCTAATGCTGACATGACCTCAAGCCAAGGATCTCTACCAACTCTGATCACACTGCCAACCTTGCTGATGAACTTACAACAGTTCATAACTGCCTACGAGACTTATTGGGACAATGACCACTGGCATGAATACCAACCTGCATTCACCCCTGATTACTTCAACTATAATGAAGAGACCAGAGAACACAATCTGTACCTTCAGACAACCCTTGAAGTCAAACCAACAACTCCACCACCTGAGTATGAGCGACACAAATCACAGCCGCCAGCTTACTACAACCCTGTGACTCACAGTGCTGTAACCTATAGAAGGTATGCAGACAGCGAATCTGATGAAAGTAAAAACAATGCACCCCTCCTTCGCCCACCAATACCTTATCCAGCATATGATACAGACGATGCTATCCTGTGGAATGAAGATGAAGTTCCAATATATTATTACCTCAGCCAACAAGGAGAAGTAATCCACAAACCACTTTTCCTAGATGACTACTTTATCAAAGATGAGGTCATCGATGGTGATATCATCAAAGACTATCCAGACAGTGCCTAAACCTATAAATAGCTTAGCAGTTATAATATAGTTAGATTAGCCTTGTACAATGTGACTGTGAACTGACTCAGCAGTCAGACGAGCTCTTGATATATCAGATCACTCTTGTACTATGTGACTGCATTTCGACTCAGCAGAGCACTTAGTGCTATATCCATATCTAGCATAGTCCAGATAGCCCCTCACTAGTATAAATACCCCCTCCTCCAGATCTCAGAATCTCAGACTCGAACACACAAGAACATTCCTGAATACTTCCCCACAATATCCCTTCACACAACTACTCCTAGTATAGCAATATCATGAATAGCGAATAAACCTATTTAATAACCCCCAAACCACTCTTAAGTAAATCCGCTCTCCGTTAGATCCTACTCTTAGGCCCATCACAAAATTTCCTAATTGGGTATTGTCTGCAGCGATACGCCGATTCAACTAAGCTGGTCTTAGTTTCTTGAACTTCCTGAAATACGGAAAATCCTGAACACCCAGAACTAGTCTAAAAAAGGGACTTTGGTTGAGACGTCAGCCTGATCTTGAAATCAATAAGCATAGAGGACGTACTCCATACAAAATTGATCTTGACCATAAGAAAACGGTCTTCCAGAATATCCAGAACTTCCAGAAAATCCTTCCAGAACTACGTAACGGTTACCCTAAAAAGCAACCCTCTTATAGGCAGAGATTGTTATGCTCCTTTCTATAGGCCTCCAGGATATCTTTGCAAATAGTATCAACACTTAGCAAATATAAATCATACTTGAGGAGGCCAAAGATGCTATGCAATTGATCACTCTCGATGGTTGTGAATAGCTGGTCTGTATACACAATCCAGCAAATGAGCCGATTTCGAAATTCTGCCAAAGAGTATAGCTAAATATTTTTGATTAAACAGCATTGTTGGTACAGAAATGGTTGGGCAATTGGATAAACATACCCACCATAGCTTGGATGTTGATTTTATTTGTCTCTGTATTCTTTTTGATTTTGTCAGAGTGCTTGTCTTTTATATATCGATTCATGTTCGAGGTCATACCACTAAGCATTTTGAACTTCTGGCTGGTACAGTTTATGGAGGTAGATGAAACAATATCATATGTATGTCAAACAAGTCAATAGGTGTGTCTTAATTTTTTATCTGTAATAATTACAAACAACATCATCTCCTATCTTAGTACAATATTGCCAGATTTCGGAGCGAGAATTGCGTAGAAGGTGTGAAACTATCGGGATGTTTGACTTGAAGCATCATTAGTACTGCAAACTGTTGAAGACTGATCTGTCGACATATGTGTTTGCGTGTTTGTATATACATATATGTATATATATATGTATTGTATATGTATGTATGTGTAATATGTTGTGAACACATCTGGCATATGAGTCATGTGGAGGATTTAGATTGGAGGATTCAGTTGAAGGATTCGGATTCAGATTCAGATTGGAGGATTCAAATTGGAGGATTCAAATTGGAGGATTCGAATTAGAGGATTTGGATTGAGTAATTCAGATTGAGTGATTTGGATTAAGTGATTCGGATTGAGTGATTCAGATTGGGGTGGTTTGGATGGGTGATTCAGATGAGGTGATTTAGATGGGGTGATTCAGATTAATCTGAGTTGATTCAGATGGCTTCAGATTTGAGATTTGGATCAAACTGTCATGTGATGAATTGAATCTGGATTTGATTCGAATTGACTTGTTCGGAGCACTAGCCTTCAGTTTTTCCACTTCTCTCTTCTCTCCTTATTCTTAAACAGCAGAGTCATAAGATCCAAGCACTACCTCCTAATCTATACTCCTAAGCTAATAACTTTATCATATATTGCTAATATTTCCTTCAGAATTAGCTCAACATCTGCTATCTTCTTTCAAAAATCCCACAATAAGTCATCCTTTTCTGATACTATCCCTAAGCTCATCATTGTTAGTACCTGCTGAATCTCTTCCCCTTGGATAGCAGTATCAAGGTCACCTAAGCCTGCTGTCAGATCAGGGTGCTAATCCTCCAAGTATCTGTCAATGACCAGCACTCTCACCCCCCCTTCCTCCTCACTCTACAATCACCCCCATTGTGTACTCAGCTAGTCCAAAATCTCTGGAGTATCAATAACCAACTCCCCAGCCTTATTCAATACCCTCTCCCATCACTGCCATACTCTCCTCATCTGCAGAAGATGAGACAAATACTTTATAAGCCTCTCTCTCTTCTCTAATCTCTGCTACCTCAGCTGGGCCACTATACTCTATATCTATAGGTCTTCCTCTTGCTTCAGAAATCCCTTCAACTCCTCTACCTCTAGCTGGATCTACTGGGTTCTCCAATCCCCCTCCTTACCATCATTTAGCAGATCTATCCATATTACCAACAATCTTGCCAATCTCTGAGAGGCCCATCTTACTTACTTCCTCCTCTGAGTACCATATATCCTTTCTGCTTCCCCCTAGTACTATTGTGTATCTAATTTTAGCTATATTCAACAATCTCCAATTGGCATCCCCTTCACTCTCCATCTCAGTATCTTAGAGTTAATATTTATCACTTATACATTCCACAAAAAGGCCTTCTCAAGCAATGAGATATTCAGGCACCAATGTCCAGGCCCCTCCCCACTTCTCCCAAAACTCCCCCCTCCCAGAAGGCTCCAGTAATCTGACCATGGGCACTAAATAGTTTCCAAAGATCTCTAGATATCACTTTCTCAGTATTCAGCAGTTAATATCCAGTCAATCCTTGAGTCCAACCCTGCTACCCAGTGAGTATAGACCCTGTTATCCCCCCATCTAAGTCTCTCAGTATCTACTAAAGAACTCAGATGTTTGACTTCCTCCCAGGCTTCTATTCCACTATTCCTACCAGCTATCTATCTTTTCTTATTAGTCCTATCTACCTTTCTATCCCATATTATATTAAAGTCTCTGCCTAGATAGTCAATCCCTACCTTCACCAATACTTCAGACTCTCATAGCTCTCAAATCTATTCCACTCTCTCCCCCCTTTCTGATGGACAATAATATGACCCAACAGTCAAGAGTCTCTAGCCTGACCTCTTTCAAACTCTCAACACTACCCTGTTCTCCTAATATCCAATATCTTTAATATCCCTCTTGCTCTTTCTAACGAGAATATCTATATGCCTCTATCAGATAGCTATACTATCCCATTTCTTCATCCAGTCCAGACTATCTAAGTCTCTATCACACCTAATATTTTATAGTAGAAATAAATTTACATCTAGCCCCTTCAGTCAGCCAAAGATATTTTGATACCTCACTGCTCTCTGTAGCCCATTTATATTCAAAGATAAGATTCTAGTTATAATGCTCATAATGAATAATGTTATTTGAAGAACAGCCATCCACTCTATAATTCCATGCTTACTATATCACTAGCAATATCTAGGTTCCTCTCTACCTCAAGCTCATCTGCCTCTCTCTGTTGAGCCTCTAATGCCTCCAAAATCTCCTGACAATCTGCCCCATCCACAGCTTCTATCTTTGTCCAGTACTTCTCACATACCACCTGCCACTTTGCCAGCCTCTTCCTCAGGCCCCACATATATACAGTCCTGTTATTTACAATTTTCAGAAGAGCTGCCTCTCTGTTATTATCTACTTAATATATCTCAGTCTCTAGCAAAGCTGCCATTATCTCATCTCAGAGTTTCTATAGCACCTCCTTGTCATGCAGAATTTTACCCCAGTATTACTCACTCAGTACTCAAAAGTCCTCTCCCCCCAGCTCCTCAGCTGCTATATTCTCTAGTATTTTCTACAGCCATTTCTCCTTGTCTACAGCCTCTTCTACTCTCTGGACCACTCTCTTCCCCCCTTCCACCTGCCTACTCTCTGTATTCCTTTTTGCTAACTCATTTCAATCCTCCTTTAGTATATTCTGCAGTTCATTGTCTCCTCTAGCCCCACCTGGCACTCTATACTGAGGGTGCTCCTCCTCTATCATCTTCTTATCCTCTATAATAATACTCAGTCCTGAGCCTCCTCTCCCTCTTGGGGTCTCCTCTGGTGCCACTCTCCTCTGCCCAGACACTTACTCTCAATCTAGCTTCTTTAGTGGTGGGCCCCTCCAGCTGCCCCCTCTCCCAACTTAGCCAACAGATTCTTCTGAATGTGCCTTCTCCCAGACTGCCCAATTCAGCTGCACCTTCTTGCCATTCATGACCTCCACTACTATTCTGACCTCAAACTTCTTCCAGGTCAATCTTCTCCTCTCTACAGCCCCAGTCAGATCCTCTAATACCTCTAGCAAGTTCTCTTCTTCCTCTGATATTCCTTTCACTCTTGAGACCTTATACTCCACAGGTCTCTATTTGAGGACTGCTGGCCAGTCTCTCACTTTCTCCATATTCTCCTTATCTGCTAGCTACACTCTGACATCTATATTTCCTGTTCTGAACTCTGTAACTTCTCAGACCTAAAACTTAATATTTATAATTTTTTCATACTTCTTAATGGCCTCTACAATCAACCCTCTAGCCATCTTCTTTAATACTATAGAAATATCCAACACTATTAGCTACATCACTTAGAGGTCCCAGCATAAGTACTAGGCTATATCACTACTCCCCCCACTACTACTCTCTTCTCCATTGCTTCCAACAGTATATCTTTCTTCTCAAAGCTTATCTCCACTCCTTCTAGACTCTTTAAAAATTTTACTGAGGTTGCTCTCTTTACCTCTTGGGCTAGAAGCCCCAGAATCATCCTCACTATTACTGCTAAGCTCTAGAAACATAATATGATGGTGAATTCTGATCTCAATTTCTTAAGTAATAGTGCTACCACCAGATCTGTTATACTGTAACATTTTAGCATAGTTTATTTCTTTTCTCTGTCTTTCTTGAATATTCTATAATCTTCCAGCACTTTCCGCATACTTAGAAATCCCCTTCTTGGCACTGAGCATTAACTAGTACTTATTTAGCTAGTCACGGAATATCCTGGAAACTTGTAGAACTTTATTTGTCATCATTTGTCATCTTTGCTGAGAACTTTCCTCTTGGCATTTTCCTTTGATTTCTCAGATCCTTCTGGATCCTTCTTTCAGATCTTGTATAAATATCCCCTTTGTTCTCATGAATAAAGTCTCAGAATATTTTCTCCTAGAAATTCTTTGAGAATACTTGAATTCTTAGTATCTCTTTGAGCTACTTAGGACTACCAGAATTAGTCGCTTCCTCATTTAGAAACTAGAACCGTTACACTTGGTAGCAGCAGGTGGTTACACCTAGCCTTATCAAGACACCTCTCAAGATATCAGTCACAACACTATGGAGGACAATAGGTGGAACTCTTCATACAGTACTTATGGTCCAGGCAATATCTCATACCATCAGCAAGAAGAAGAGGAACAGCAAAACCCTACTCAGTCAAATGGGGCCATCAAGAGTCTTTTGCAGACCATATTAGCTCAGATTGCTCAACTTCAAGAATGCATAGAAAAAGGCCTTCGCTCATACCTCTGCACCTCTACTGACATCAATACATCTGACAGCAGTTACTATCAAGCCTCAGAAGCCCGACACTTTTAATGGTCAAAGAGAAGGACTGTCTACTGATGCCTGGCTTTTCCAATTGGAGCAATACAGAGAACTAACTAATTTGGAAGAAACAACACTAGTCCAATTTGCCGCCACACTCCTCTGAGGGAATGCTGCAATCTGGTGGTGAAATCATGTCTAGAATACCAGATTCTCTGGCCGAATTAAGACCTGAGATAAATTCTCTGATGCTATTTAAGGCCAATTCAAACCAGTCAACAGTACCAAGGCTGCACGAGACTATCTGGTAAATATCAAACAACTCAAGTCTGTGCAAGCATACAATGCACAATTCCTATCAATCCTGTTAGAATTACCACATGTCACTGAAGACAAGAAGGTCGACAAGTACATCCAAGGCCTGAAAGGTCAAACCCAAGTTCATGTTGAACTAGAAGAACCCAAGGACCTAGATACAGCAATGAAAATTGCTGATAGGTTTGATGTTATCACCTATGGTTACCACTTTGAATAGAAGAGACTACCTTTCAACAATAACAACAACCACAGAAGGGAGGAACCCAAAGTCAGAACTGTTGGATCTGCCCCCATAGACCTAGACACCATCAACAAGAGTAAGAAAGGCAAGCTTACACCCGAGGAAAAGGAGCATCTCAAGAAGGCTGGAGCCTGTTTCTTTTGCCATCAGCCAGGTCACATTGCAACCAAATGTCCCAAGAAAACCGCCAAACCAAAGAGGATCCTGGTCCTGTCCAAAGACACTCAAGGTCAATCAGTTGAACAAGAAGTTGTACTCAATTTCATGCGAGTCAACCCCAAGGCCCAGATCTCTCAAGTACAGTCAGAAGGAGCCATTGGTTTAGACCTTCAAGCAGTACAACAAGTCACTATTCCTGCACATGAAAGAAGGCTCATTCCAACTGGCCTTTCAGTCGAAATCCCCAAGGAACATTATGCAAGAATTGCACCAAGATCTGGCCTCAGTTTCAAGCACTCATTGGATGTTGGTGCTGGAGTCATTGACTCTGACTTCCAAGATGAAATGCAAGTCCTGCTAGTCAATCACAAGAACCAACCATACACTGTCAATGAAGGTGACAGAATTGCACAGCTCATTCTGAAGCGAGCTATCCTACCAGTCATCAAAGAAGTCACCAAGCTGTCTCCAACCAAGTAAGATCAGAAAGGCTTTGGCAGCACTGATAAAGTTGCAAGCATAGCTGAGAACTGAGCCAATTCAATGCTCATTTTCAAAGGTCTAGTCAAGGGACAAGAACTAGATGTTCTCATAGACAGTGGAGCTGTTGGAAACTTCATCAACAAGAACCTCATCAACAAGAACCTCATCGACAAGCTCAAGATTTTTACCAAACCAGCTGGCAAGAATGGTGGAGTTGTCACTGCAGATAGCACCATCTTACCAATCAACTCAATTGCCGCTAAACTTCCCCTCAAGATCCAGAAGTACTGGGAACGTTTAGATTTCAAGGTAGTACCACTAGGAGACCATGACCTGATCCTAGGCAAACCCTGGCTTACATGGCATAACCCTCAGATTGATTAGACCAAGAATGAAGTCACCTTGATTCAGGATGGAGCCAACATTATCATCAAGCCAGACAAGAGGAGGGGCGGCGGATGAGCCTGCAGAAGAGAGTTGTAAGGTGGGAGGAGCTGTTGGGGGATCTGATGACTGGATGGTGGATAGGTTGGGGTCCTTCAGGGCAGCAGCAGTGAGATTTGGTAACTAGGATATACGAACAGAGTAGTGGGAGGGTGGGAATTGTTTTCGATAGAGTAGTGTTTCATCGAGAAGGGGTAGGAGAGAGGGGCCCTCCTAGGGGGATTGGATAGGGGATGGGCTCATTGTACTATATAGGATAGATGGGAGTAATAAAGGACGAGTCCAAGTGACTATAAAAAAAAAAAAAAAAAAATCAAGCCAGACAAGACTCAGACAAGAACCCCAATTGCTATCCTTTCAGCAATTCAGTTCAAGAAGGCCCTCAAGAAAGCTATCTGTGCCTTTGTGGCACTGATCCAACCAAAGAAAGAAGACAAGAAGCTATTGATTAGTGAAAGCGTTAAGTTACTGCTGAACAAGTACAAGGATGTCTTCCCAGACAAACTACCAGGTCTACCACCTTCAAGAGACCATGACCACGAAATCAAGTTGGTACCTGATGCAGCTATACCTAAGAAGAAAATATACCACATGTCTCCACTCAAAATTGAAGCAGTCAAGAAGGAACTCAATGAACTCATTGAGCGAGAAGCCATTCAGCCAAGCAAGTCACCCTTTGGCTCCCCAGTCCTATTTGTCAAGAAAAAGGATGATACTCTGCAAATATGCATAGACTACTGAGCACTCAACAAGATCACAGTCAAGAACCATTATCCACTACTACTCATAGATCAAATCTTTGATGCTCTCAAGAATGCAAAGTACTTCACTAAGATTGATCTCACCTCTGGGTATCACCAAATTCGAATCAAGCCAGAAGACATACCCAAGACTGCCTTCATGACACCCTTTGGACTCTACGAATTTCTAGTCATGGCCTTTGGTCTCACCAATGCACCAGCAACCTTTCAAGATCTCATGCAAACTGTCTTTAAGGACCAGCTCTATATCTTCATACTTGTATATATTGATGACATCCTGATCTTCAGTAGTACTGAAGAAGAACACCTCAAGCACATTGAACAAGTCCTCAAGATCCTCTGCAAAAACAAGCTCTATATAAAGCTTAAGAAATGTGAATTTTTCAAGGATTAAGTCAAATACCTTGAACATATTGTATCAGCCAAAAGAATTCAAGTAGACCCAAGGAAAATACAAGCCATTGAACAGTGGCCTGTATCAGTAAACCTCACTGAACTCAGGTCCTTCCTTGGTCTGGCTGGATACTACCATCGATTTGTTAAGAACTTCTCTGGCATTGCAGAATCTTTGACAAACCTCCTGTGAAAAGAACCCAACTCTGATCTCTATGTCCCCTACATCTGGGATACTTCTGTCAACAAACTTTTCAAGAACTCAAGAACCACCTGACCCATGCACCTGTTCTTAGAAACATGGACTCAAACTTGAAGTTTATGGTCACTACAAATGCATCTAACTTTGCCATTAGTGCAGTCATTTCTCAAGATGATGGTCAAGGACACCAACCTATTGCCTTTGAGTCAAGAAAATTGTCCCCAGTGGAACAAAAGCTGGCTACTCATGAAAAGGAACTCCTTTTTTTTTTTTTTTAATGGACTCATAGTCCTGCGGATTTTTATTAGAAGGGAACTTAGACTATATAGGCTAAAACCTTCCCCCACTACCTACCGAACAATATCTCCCCATTAACCTAGGCTACTAAATCGTCCAGCAGTCCCACTGCTCCAGCTATGCCTGTCGAACATTGGCTACGTCGACCCCCACAACATAGACTAGACTTGTCTGCTCACCAGGGCTGGATCATCGTTTACATGCGAGAGCACACCTACGCGTCGGATCTAGCAGCGCCGGGACTGAATAAAGAATAGCCCCCCAAACCCCAAAAGAAAGCCCGAGGCAAAGAAAAAACCACC